>PVLD010008793.1:0-81345 GCA_004027595.1 Dinomys branickii | reverse complement strand
ATCTCACCCCAGTAAGACTGGCCAGTATGAAAAAGTCATCCAATAACAAATGCTGGCGAGGCTGTGGAGAAATAGGGACTCTATTACACTGCTGGTGGGAATGCAGACTGGTGCAACCACTGTGGAGAGCAGTTTGGAGATTTCTCAGCAAACTAGGTCTAGAGGTTCCATTCAAACCAGCTATTCCCCTTCTGGGTATATTCCCAGAAGATCTGAAAACATCATATCACTCTGATATATGTGCATCCATGTTTATAGCAGCGCAATTTGTAATAGCTAAAATGTGGAAGCAACCCAAGTGTCCATCCACAGAAGACTGGATTAAAAAACTGCGGCATTTTTATATAATGGAATATTATTCAGCTATAAAGAAAGACAGTTTTGGGGACTTTGTAGGCAAGTGGTCAAAACTGGAGTCCATACTCATAACTGAAATAAATCAGCAGTACATGAGCAGGCAACGTATTGTATCACTGGTGTAAGAACCTGAGGGTGGGAATATAAACTAAGAGACATGAAGGAAATCTGTTCAAAAGCAAGGAACAGATGGGACGAGGGAAAGGAGAAAAGAAAGAGGCAAAAATGTATGTATGTATATATGTAGATACATATGTGCAAGGAGGGCTAACATGGTTCTACTATTGTATTATATCACTTAATGCTAAGGAATAGTTGATGACAGGTTATTCGATCAATCTTGTATGTCTGTATGTGTTATCCTGAGAACACACTTTGAAGATATCAATCCGCAAAGTAGCAACTACTGTTGGTTTTCTGATGCTTTGTCTATAATTCAATTCTGATCTTACTGTTATTGTACTACTTTGTGCCTCTTTGTTAATGCTTTCCGGTTTCTTTTTTTTTTTTTTGCCGTTGTTGAGATGATTGTTTGACCAATTTCGCATGTCTGTATTTATGTTCATGAATATACACTTCGAAGATATCAATAGGTAAAGCAACAACCATTGTTGAGTCCATGTCACATTGTCTGTAAATCAGTTTTGATTGTACTATTTCTTATGCTACTTTGTGTCTATTTGTTAATATGTTTTTGTGCTTTTACTTTAAAAAAAAAAAAAAAAAGAACAAAGAGCCCAGCAGGATGATTTAAAATGTGAGTTTGGCCAAAAAAATTGCTCCAATAAAACTATAAACTGCAAAGATAAGGCTGAGGAGGTCTCTATTGCTATAAAAAAATAAATAAATAAATAAAAAAGATGGCCTGCGGGCATCACAAGCAGCAAGTCTCCACCCTTTGCAGCCTCAAAACTGCAAAGGTGGAAGACCTTGCCTTAAAAAAAAAGCCAGAGAGTGCCATGTTCCAAAATGGTGGCGGCCACACCAGGTTCCAAAATAGAGACATCATAAAAAATTTGCTCCTCAAAATTAGATTCAGTGTGCCCAGTGATCCAGGCACTTGACCCCTATGGCCAAGAGAGACAAAAGTTTGGCTACTGCTCCAGGTGGCAGCAGACCCAGGCATCATCCACATGGCCCTGGCTTTAGGTGCAAAAAAAATGCAAGAGTTCTGAGGTTAAAGAGGCTTCCACCCAGATTTCAAAAGGCCTGGGAGGCCAGACAGTGTGCCCCTGAGAGGGCAAAATGTGAGGCTGTGAGTGTAAAGAAAAAGGTTCACAGGAGACCTCAAAAGTTTAAAAATGATAGGACCATGGATCATCTAAAAAAAGCTGCAAAGAGGGAGCAAAGTGAGCCTAAAAAAAAAGCCATGGGAGCTGTAACCACCAAAAGTGCCATAGGGGTAGACTCAGGTAAACCCTTTAGAGCTCACAATATACAGCATGTTGCTTTAGTTGCTAAATATAAAATTACAGGGGCTGGGGATATAGCTCAGTGGAATAAGCGCCTGCCTAGCAAGCGCAGGGTCCTGAGTTCAATCCCCAGTACTGCCAAAAAAAAAAAAAATTGAAAAAAAAAAAATATATATATATAAAATTACAAGACACAGTGTTAGCCCTGTTAGATTTTGGACTTGCTTTGGTCCCAGTGCTCTATATCCCCTTGTTTATACCTTTTAAAATGGTAATGATTATTTTGTGCCTTTAAATATTTAAAGTGTTTAATTTTCATTTATAAGGGGGCAAAATGTTGTGGTTCTAATATAATATAATGGCTTTATATCTAAAAACTGGTTTAAGGAAATGTGTCTGACTCCCAAGTTGACAAGGGGTGGAATGTTATGGTTGATACATTGTGTCAACTTGGGGAATCTGGAGGTTTAACTAAGTGATTCATCAGAAAGCCAGGGTGCTTACTTTGTATACATCCTGAGCCTATAAAAAAAAAAAAGACATAGAGATTGTGGGAGAGCTACACGCCCCCTGGGTCCGGGTAGCCTGTTTATAATGTAAAAAAAAAAAAAAAAGCTGCTTGCAGCCATTCCTCCCTTTTGCTGGTTGTTTTTGCTGTGCTCTGCTGCCCTAAAGTTTGCCCTCTGCCATGTGCCACTCTGCCTCTAAAGCAGCCAAGTATAGACTAAAACCTCCACAACTATAAGCTAAATAAACCTTTCCTTTCTTCATTTTGGGTGCTGGATATTTTGTCTCAGCAACAAAAGAAAGTAACCAAGACAGGAGGGGAGGGGAAGGGAAGAGCTCCAGCAACTGGGACCAAGACAGCCCCTGAGGGTATAGCCCCAAGGACATTCCCTTCAGCTAGGCCCTCTGTTTCCACCACCTCTCAGTGGCCCATCCAGCTATAACTCATCAATGGGTTCACCCAGTACTAAGGTAGCAACCTTGTGACTCAATTGCCTCATGGGCCTCGCCTCTGAGCACTTCTGCCTCAGAACAAGCCTGACACATGTAACCCTTTGAGGGACATTCCCTGGCTGCGAATCACAGCTCTCCTTTCTCTGCCCAGGCTTGCTTCCTTCCCCGCCACAGCCTCCCATGGCTGCATCCGAGCATGCGCCAAACATCCTGGTGCTAACTGCCATGTGACGCTGCTTTTTGGGACCCAACCTGTGAACCTGATGTCTGCAATTTCCCCAAGAAGCCAAGTACCCTGGCCTCAAGGCTTTTGTTGCTTCTGTTCCTTTCACCTGCAGAGCTCTTCACTCATTCACAAAATTTACACCTGTTTTCCTTCATGTCTCTGCTCCAATATCCCATAGCCTGTGACCTTTCCTGATGACCTTATGTAAAATACCAAACCTCACCATCACAGCAGCACTACTGTCTTCATTGTGCACTATCCTCATCAGATACACAATTTGTTGTGTATCTTCTCACTATAATCTAGCTTCATAAGGGCAGATGTGCTGGGGCTGGTGGCGTATGCCTGTGACCCCAGCACTCAGGAGGCTGAGACAGGAGGATCATCAAGAGTTCCGGGCCAGTCTGGTCTACAGAGTGAGACCTTGTCTCAAAAGAACAAAAGAAAAAACAAAAAAATGTAAGGGCAGATACAGTATTTTTCTATTTGGTCTACTAAGATTTGCATGTTAACAAGAACAGTGCTTGGTTAGTACCAAGTCAGGCTGGTGCTGGTCTAGCTTTGACTTGATTCTACTCACTGGCTCACTGCTATAACCCCTGTGACTAAGGTACTACTTGAGGGCTTTCAATCTTAACCACTTTGATTCCATTGATTCTTTTAGTCTTGGTGCTAGAGCTCAAACCCAGGTCTCGCAAATGCTAAGCGTGTACTGTACCACTGAGCTAGGTCTCCAGCCTGAATCCTCTGATCCTGAGGCAGTACCTTCATATCTCCCATTACATCCTCCATGACTAAGGGTCTGCTGTGTGGTAGCCTCTGCAGTCCCTCTAGAGATCACAATCTGTCCTGAGAAACCAGTTCCTACATACCTGCTGTTAGACCAACAGAAATCACACCTCCCAGGTTCCACATGCCTTCATGTTGTCGATCCTGGAGTCCTCCCTGGACCACCCACCGAAGGGCTGGCCAGTCTCCCTGAGAGGCACATTCAAACAGTGAGTCCCACACTTCACCACACCCTGCCTGCCTTCCCCATAAAAGAAGACATTGCTACAGGGGTTGATGTTCTCATCTGGGCCAGAACAGCCTAGGCATGAGTCCCAGCTCTGCCACTCCCTAGCAGGGCAGCCTTGGCAGGTTTCTTATTTCCCTGTGCAGTTGCTTGCTCCCTGGTGTAGCCAAGTCTGTGGCATCAACCTGGCAGAGCAGCTCGGCAACAAGACATAAAGGTACATGAAAAGTGTCCAGCACATAGTGGACAATCAGTAAACATCTCCCAACCACACTGAAATCCCCTGGAACAACTTCCCCCTTGTGTTAAATGGGCAAGCACAACATCCTCAAGGGAAAAATTTAAGACTAGGTAGCTTCATGTGCAATAGAGAGCATTTGCTGTGGGAAACCATCCAGTATGTCATGAAGTTGCATGATAATTCCAAATATATCTGAACAATGTGATAATCTGCAGCAAACTTATATTGTCAGCCTTCTCTACTAGTTCCAGACATTATCTCCTGTACAGAAATGTAGGGCTCCACCTCTGAAAGGTAGCCTTTAATGACCAGGTGACAAAAACATAGAAAATGACTGGATTTCCCTCTTCCATCCTCATGTCTGTCAGATTTATGGAAACACTTACACAAAATCTTGCCAAATTCACACAAGCTTTTCTAGTTCCCATCACTTGCTATTCAAAAAGGAGGGCATAATAGCTCAAGAGGCAGGCAGGGTGTGGTGAGTTTAACACAGTACTGAAAGCACGTTCAACACAAATAACCGATGTTGGCAGATTGCACAATTCTGAAGTTATTTTTGTGATGGCCAATGTTTTTCTTTTTTATTCCATTTTGCTCCCCCCTCCTTTGAAGTGGCTAATGATTTCCAAAGAATAGAACTCCATCCAGTACATCCGATTAGCCCACACTAAATGTGCAGAGGTGCTGTGCAGAGGTGACTCTATTTCAATGGATCTCAGCAAAGATGGCAAAGAAACTGCCATGGAGCTGTTCATCTGTAATTTATACTCTTGCTTTACAAGTGGGTCATCATCTCCGCAAAGAGAATATGGAATCAAAGAATAAGGTTGCTGTGACTTTGGAGGTGTGAGGCATCACTTCTTGGAGAAACATGTGTAGACACATCATGCAGGTGTTTAAGACTCTTCTTTGTGATGGGGTAGGAAGACAACTTGGTGAGCTGTTTCTTCCCTGTGAGCTTGGCAGCCCACTTTAGGTGGGCTCTGTCCTATGCATGTTTTGCTCCCTGCAATCAGCAGGCTGCTGCATTCACTGTCAGCTGTGTTTTCTCTGCAATACTGCCAGAAAAAATGCACTTCGAGTTATTATTGATTACACTTTAATCCACACCGTGTTGGGAATGGAATTGAATCTGACATACATGGTATCTCCTCTCAACACATTTTATCCATCCCAATTGGTAGGGATGGAAACCGTGTCCCTGAGGATACACGCCTGTACCCCAGAAGCCAGGCAGATTCCTTCTTTGTATTCATTCCATGACTGTTCCAAGATTCCCAATTTCCTCCTGGGACCTTGAGTGTGGAGGTCAAGAGGGATATTTGAGTCGAAGAATATTTCCCAGGAGAAGCCTTGGCATTTAAGCATCACTTTTCATTTTTCAGAAAAGTATTAGATGCTTATGGTAAAAAATGAAATTAGCCAGGCCACAGCAACGAGCCTGTCTCCCTCACATACTGACCTCCTCCGTAGCTCCTTTCCCCAGAGCAACTACTGTTACCATTTTGTTGTGAATCCTTCCAGTGTCTGTGCATATAGAAGAGGAGCTTTGATTTTTGAAATGCATTTTAACATGTTCAGCTCAAGTGGTTCACAGATACCTTTTCCAAACAGCTCTCCATGGCAACACAACTCCGGAACACACACCCGGACACACGCATGTACACACACAGCCATTCTTTCAAGCACAAAATGGAGGGGAAATGATGCAACAGAGAGTGAATAGAAGGCACATTACAGTCAACCGCAGTGGTTAGTGGCTTCTCAGATGGTTCCAGACAGCTTTTTCTACAGAAATAGCTCAGTGAGAACAGCCCAGCCTACTCAGGCTGCAGAACAGATCCCAGGAACTTGTCTTTGTGCAGCCCTCCCCTCAGAGCTCAAGTCTAAACACATCAGAGCTTGGCAGGCTGGGCTGCAGCTACGTCACCCCACTCCTCGGGATCTCCTTGTTCTTTTTCCTTGGAACTGGTAGCTTCCTCACAGCTCACACCTGCCCCTCGCCCACCCCAGCCATGGTTAGAACGGGAAGTCCCCCAGGTTTCCTGTCATTAGGGTGAGTAAAATCCCAACTCACTCTCCTACTCTAAAGGACTGAAAGCCCAAAATTGAAAAAAACAGATGTGAACCACTTTGTAGCTCAGGCTGGCCTCAAACTTACAGCGATCCTCCTGCCTCAGCCTCCCCAGTGCTGGGATTACAGGCGTGCACCAGATTTCTTTTTAAAACCCAAACACCCATACATACAGAGCACATTCTTTTTCTCTCTCTCTTTCCCCTCCCTCTCCATTACACAGAAATAAAATAAGAAAAACCATTCAGTCTACGAGGCCACCCAGGAGCTAAATGATGCACAGTATTGTTGAAATCTGGCAGGTGTGTTTGTGGTTATCACGGAGTTTGCTGAGTGGGAGTGACACGGAGTAACTCGACAGGCTGCTCTAGAGATTTTCCATAGCTGTGGCGAGAGGGAAGACATTTGAGCACTTTTACTTAAGGACTGCTATAGCATAAAAAGAACTGTCATAATTATTGAGAGCCCGAGTAAAAATCTCTCATCCAAAGCTAACTTCTCACATAGAAGCCACACAAAGAGCAGTGGAAAAGGAAGATTTCCACTGTAAAGTGAATAAGTATGATGAGTAAATAGTTCTTTGACCAAAAGTGAATATTTGCACTTACAAGTTCAGGTCTTACCTTTGGTCAAAGAACTACTTACTTATCATTTTGTGGACATTGGAAAGATCCACCTTCAAGAAAATACATCCTTGCCTGTTGGCTAGTGCCTGAAAATCCTTTACAGGTTGCCTTAACTTCTACAATAATGAAGTGTAAAAAGCCAATTCTCCTGCAAAGAACAGCAAGGACAAAATGCTCATTTCCTGAGCCCTTACTTCACCCTGCTCAGGACTTTACACGAAGAGTCTCCTTTAGTCCCCGTGGTGGGTACTCCCAGTGCCCCTGCCTCTGCTAATTCATGCCCTGGCTGTGCCTTTCCCTTGAACCTGATTGGCCCTGTGACTCACCTGTAGCCAATAGAATGGGACAGAAGTGACACTGGGTGGTTTTTCCAAAGTCAGATTAAGAGAAGCTTTATGGCTTCTGCCTCAGTCTGCTCGAGTGTTTCTGCAGGAGAAAGTCAACTGCCATCTTAAAAGAAGGAAAAATCCAGTGCTTCTGAGACTGCCATACTGTAAGGAAGCCCAAAACAGCCTTGTGGAGGAGCTGAGCGGGCAAAGAGAGGCCTGGCCAACCCCCAGCTGTTCCACCTATCCTATACATTAGACCTGTGAAGAAAGATGCCATCTTGGTTATCCAGCTCAACAGTCTTTGGAGGGTTCAAGTCCCAGCCTATGTCTGACTACCATAGTATGGGAGACCCCAAAAATTGTTACCAAGGAAAGAACCTAAGTAAGCTCTTGAGCTTTATTTCCTCTCAGTAAACTTAAAATTAATACTTTTGGAGGTCACAGCTGGGCAACACATTATTAGTTTCCCACTAGCTTTGTAGCAGGTAGCACCTTTGCTGTGTGGGTTATGGTAATAGTTGCCTAGGTTACTGCCCAGGGACTTGAAGGCTGCTTTTACTGACTCTTCACTTAGTGCTATAGAGGTCTGGTGGATGACTAAAAGTGAAATAGAAGGCTAGGAATATTGTGGCTTCATATTGCCTCTAGCTCCTTTGCTTCTTAACCCTTGAGTCAGAGTCTATTCGGATCTGTGTGCAGACATTTTGATCATTTAAACAATGTTATGTCCAAGCCTGGGATACACGGTTAACTTGGTCTGGTGCCTGTTGGAGCTGATAATCTGTTTCTTCTACCCTACTCTTGTGCTTTTTCATTAGCTCAAGCACTGCAAGTCCTTCACATGGTCAGGATGTTTATGCAGGATGATGATACCACCTGTAAGAGGACCTAAGCAGTTCCTGAGCAAAGCTGACCAACTGTTAGCCTACCGAGTGTAAAACCAGATGCTTTGTGCAGGATGATGATGCCAGCTACATAAAAATCAAATAGCTTCAAGAATGAGGTGACTGTGGCCACGCAGTGGTCTAAGCCCTTTACAAGAAAAAGCATCGTTTGAAACCATCCCCCGACCAGTGGAGATTACTGGGATTTATGCTATCCTAGCAAATGAATAAAAATCTGCTCTTTGTCCTGAGAGCAGAAGCTCAGTCATCCTCTTGACCAAATATTTGGTACCTTCAGTCCCAATTTGGCTGAAGTCCCACATCCCAAATAAAGCTGTCTGTGCAAGAGTATGTGTACTTGCAATATTTGGCTTTGGTTAATTTCTGACATTTTGAATTAAAAAAATTCCCCTACTGGTTAAATCCATTTAAGTTGATTTTTCAGTTACTTGCAGCTGAAAGCACACCTCCAAATACATATAGCATTATGATTTCTATTTTACATAGGGAGGTAGATGATTTGTGTAAGTGCAAACAATGAGAAGCAGGACATCTAGGATTACTTTTTGAGGCAGACTCTCACTAAGTTGCCCAGGCTGACCTTGAAATCATATCCTTTCACCCCAGCCTCCTGAGAAGCTCCATTTATAGTCATAGGCCACTGTGTACACCTAAGAGCTGGGATTCAAACCCAGGACTTTGTTGTCAAACCCACTGTATCAGTTAGGGTTCCCTAGAGGAAACAGACTTAAATATACTACATAAAGGATTTACAAGGTAGGCTTACAAGAAATGTCTGCAGAGTCAGAGGTGGAAGAATGCAAAAAGGCCATCTACGCACCTGGGAGGAGGAGGATCCTGGGGCTCACTGCAGAGTCCGGTGCAAATGTATGCTGAGAAGTGAAGGGTCTGTGCTGGAAGGCTGAAGAATCTGCACTGAAAGGCTACAGGAACTGGAGAGAAACATTCAAAAGCAGTGGTGAAGGTGGGAGCACCTTCAAAAGGGCAGAAGGGGAGACTTTCTTCTTCTTTCCCTTTTTATCCCACTCAAGCTACAAGCCTATTGGATGGTGCCACCCACATCTAGGGCAGCTCTTCCTTCTTCAATACATCAGTCATCCAGACACACCCAGAACTGTGTTTTGCTGATCCACTTGGCATTTCTTATTCAAGCTGACACCACAATTAACTATCACACTCATTTATGAAACTATACATGGTGAGATTTGCTCCTTTCCTAAGAGTGGAAGGATCTGTGTGATTAGTGGGTTAGAGTATGAAGAACACATGGGGACAGTGGGCATCTGACATAAGAGAGAATAATGCTGTTAACCTTAACTGTCAACTTGATTGGCTTAAGAGAGGCCCAGGAGATTAGTAAAGCATGCTACTGGGTATGTCTGCCTGGATCATGGGGCGTGACCTTGTACACTGCATCTTCCCCTGCCTATTCCTCTTGGGTTCTTTCCCTTTCTCTCTGCTCCTGGCTTCCAGGAGAGGTCTCATCCTCCTGCCATGATGTTCCTGCCAGGCAACCAGGTGAATGTGAAACCCCTGAAACTGTGAGCTAAAGTAAACTCCTTTAAACTGTGGGTGTCAAGTAGTTGGTGACAGCAACGAAAAGCTAACTAATCACAGATATGAAATGGAATGAAGAAAACGTTCAGAGGGAGGAGGGCAGATTCATAATTCAGCTCAGTTCTATTCAGGGCTGGCCCCATGTTCTGCTACTCCTTCGTGTCCTTAAATCAAATGATGTCCTTTCTCCTTTCCTCCAAAACAGATTTGACATAATATGTTGTTTTGTAAGACCCACGCTGGAAGAGTATAAAACCAGTGTTCCTTTGAGGCGTAGGCTGCTTGGTCCAAGCACTTTTATAAACTGCAACCTCCCACATCATATTACTCCAAAGACAGTTATAACCACACACACACACACACACACACACACACACACACACACTGTCACAACTCACACTCACATAGTCACATACACAAACAACCCAGAAGATTCCAGTTGTCATCGTAGCTGGAAGGTAGCAGCAGCACACTGCCCAACAAGCCATGGTGTAAACTCAGTGTTTTCCTAACTGGGATCCTTAGCCCTGCCCCTCTCAGGGCACCGACATTCAGAGGGGCTCGTGTCTCTGCTGCTTTACCGTTGTCTCCACTGCAGGCTTCTTTTACCCACTCCCACCCCGATCCTACCTCCTCTGTACCCCTCAGAGTCACGGGGCTAATTTTAACCTGTAATCTGAGCCAGGGACAGGGAAGTCCCAGGTCCTTGAGCTGCAGCTCAGTGAAACATGACACAAGGCTTCGGGGAAATAAGACAAACCAGATGGTGTCAGCTCCTCTCTGCCCAGAGTTTAAAAGAAAAGCAGATCATCTTTGTTAACAATTCTGATGAAGAACTTTCTTCTCATGCAAAACAAATTGCTGCAGGAAATAGCAACTGAAGGCTGGGGGGGGTATGCAACACTAGCCTGACACTGGGCAGGGCTTCAGCGAGGGCACAGCCCTCCCAGTAGCATTGGAAACGGCTGTACAAACAGGCCAGAGACACAGTAACACACTGGGAACAATAAGCTGCACCCCTTCGAAACTGTGTTTAGGTATTGGGGCTTCCATGTATAAATCGACTCTACAAAGGCATTACGGGGCAGATGCAGTCAGCCTTGTGTATCCTTCGGCGGCATGGATTCAATCAATCGAGGCTGGAAAATACCCTCCTTCCCAATTAAAAACAAAAACAACTACAAAAAAACCAGAGTCTGCCTTGAGCATGTATGGAGTTTTTCCGGTCACTATTCTTGAAGCAACGGAGGACAGAAACTACTGATGTCAGACGAGGTATCATAAGGAACCTAGGGAGCAATGGGAGGGTACGTGGAGGTTATATCAAGTACTGTGCCGTTTGGATAAGGGTCTTGGGCATCTGGTTTTGGTATCTGATGGGGTCCTAGAGCCAGTCTGCTGTGGGCACAGCTATCCAGTTAAGATCCCTATTTTGCCAGGCGCCATGTCACATAGCTATAATCTCAGCTCCTCAGGAAGCTGAGGCAGGAGGACTAAAAGTCCAAGGCCATGCTAGGCAAATTAGCCCAGACCTTGTCTCAAAATTTAAAAATACTAAAAAGGGATGGAGGTTTGGTTTGGTGGTAGAGTGCTTACCTAGCACGTGTTAGGCCTTAGCTTCAATCCCCAACCACTAACTAAATACATAAAACTCCTATTTTAGTGATAAGGAAACTGAGGCACTGAGGGGCTAAGTCAGTTGTCTATGGTCACACAGGTTCAAACCAGCCTGGAAGTGGAGGCTGCAGTCCTCATTACGACACAGGATATCAATAGGAGAAACAGAGAACAATGTGTGGGTCTAGAAGCTTCCTGGAGGTTTTTTCTTTTTCCTCTTTTTTCTGCTGTCTGAGGATTGAACCCAGAGCCTCTCCAAGGAGCTTCATTTCCCACCCCACCCCACTTCTTTTTCTTGAGAAGGTTCCACTGAGTTGCTAAATTGTTCAGGCTGGGCTTAAATTGTGATCTTCCTGCCTCAGCCTCCCAAAGTGCAGAGATTACAGTTATTCCCTACCATGCCTGGTATGTTACTTCTGATGATTGGGTTGGATGTTCTCTAAAAGACAACATTTTCCTCCTGTTTCCTCTGACTTGATCAGGTGCTGGGGCTTCAGTGCTCCAAGTCCCGGGACCAAAGCCCTCCAGGGTTGGAGTCCTGGGGGGTTGGGGGGGTCACAACGACTGCAAAGGACTAGAGAACCACCTGCATCGCTTCCCTCTCTGACAGCGACAGTGGAGTCAGCTGAGGTCAGAAGGTTTTCTGCAGTAGCCAGAAACTCCCCGCCCTGCCCCATGAGACCTAGGTGCAGAGGCCTGGCTTGAACCAGCTTCTGGGAGGGTCAAGGAGGCTCGTCCAGGGCTCTCTTCAGTGTGGGGTGGCCCCAGCTCCCTGATGACCAGCTGGGGCCTTCCTGCTGGGGTCCTGGGGCTGCATGATGCCCCTTCCACTGTGTGTGGGAAGAGCGCACCTTACTTCAGTGATGCAAACCTGTGTGTGTCCCTGTCTCCTGGGACTGCTGAGCAAGCCCTGCTGTGGCAGGAACGGGGGAGTTGGGCTTGCACAGGGTGACTGCAGTTTCTCTCCTTAGGCAGATTATCTCTGAGCAAACTTTTATTTTTTATTTTTGGCACTTAGACCCAGGGCTTTCACACTGAGCTACAGTTCCCAGGCCCTTTTCATTCGGTATAATTATTATTAATTTTTAAATCTCGAGACATAATTATTTCAAAACCTTGTGACATGGTCTGGTCAAATTGCTAAGTTGCCCAGGCTGGGCTCAAACTTGCCGTCCTACCTGCGCCTCCCAGTGTGCTAGGGCCATTTCAAATACACAGGTGATGGCCAGGTTTCAGTTAGTGTCACTGAGCCCTAAGGAAAGGTGATTCAGGTTTCAGCAGCAACCAGAGCACCGTAGGGAGGTGAACAGTGTCTAGGGAGACTGAACCCTTGGGGCGTGGCTCACTCAGGAGGGGCTGGATGCTCCAAAAGAAATACTTCTGATTTCTCTTCTGCGACTGCCCCAACACCAGGTAGCCAGCCCAGCCAGGGAGTTGCCCATGGCCAAGGTGGGGGACATCTGCTCAGAAATATCCCAGATGACTGCCCTGGAGACTCTCTGGATGATTCTGCCTCTTTGGTGCCCCCTCAACTAGGTCTGTGAAGGGCCCTTCCCCTACCCACAACCAAACCCAAAATCCAGCGGGCACTGCATGGGAGCCTTCCTTTCTTCCTTAAATAAGCAAGCTGCCCATACCCTCTGTGAGCTGGTGCTCGTGTTGTTGCCTATTCTGCTGCAGTGAGTCCTAACAGCTCCTCTGCGGGTGTGTATTGCTTACTCACGATTTCTGCCTAAAGCAGAGCGCGCTGAGCAAGGTCACTGAGAGCTGTGATACCAGAGGCCGCAGGTGCTAAAGTGGCCAGCGGCGGGAGTGGGTGACGCTGAGGGTGGTCAGCAGTGAGAGAAGACAGATGGTAACTGAGCCGTTGGGAGCCCCCCAGTCCAGTAGCCCGAAGGGTTCCTGAGGCTTGATGATAGCTGCTTGCTGCAAATGGCTGGGAGGGCTGCTAACAGAGCAGCTGCGAGCTGCTGGTATTCCAGGCTGGAGATGAGAACACCAAGCAAGCTACACTTAACCAGTGTGCGATGTCTGTACAAACCGAGCAAAAGCACTCTCCGCCTATAGGCGATATCTTGGGTGCCCGTGTGGGCATCCTGTCTCTGGAGGGCCCTGAAGAAGGAGACAATGGTGAGGAGACATTCCCTAGCAATGGAGAAGTGGCGAAGGACCAGTCCATGTCTGATTTCCATCTCACCTGCAGCTGCAGATCCACACCAGCCGGTGACAGGCCTCCCAGCAATAATGTGTGATCCACACACTGTGTGATCCACACACTGGAGCGCAAAGTCTGGCTTCAGTTCCTCGTCCTTATGATGAGCATAGGCACAGGTAGCCAATGTCTGAGGGTCCTCTCAGCATTTGCTCTGCTCTCCTTTTACAGAAATGAGTTGTCTTCTGAAATAGTATTTTTTGTGTCAGTGTATTAGTTAGGGTTCACTAGAGGAACAGGTTTAATGTAAAACCTATGTATGATTACATGAAGGGTTTACTGGGGAGGCTTATGGGATTGTAAGTGTAAGAGTCTCGATGACCATGCGCTGGTCAGAGGTGGAAGAATGCAAAATGGCCATCTGTGCAGTCAGACGGGAGACCCAGAGCTCACTGCAGAGGCCCTGTGGGTTGTGTTGGAAGGCTGGTGAGCCACACTGGAAGTCTAAAGGAACTGGAGATGGATGTCCAAAGGCAACAGTAAAGACTGGAGCTTTTTCAAAGAAAAAAACAAGGGGCAGGATTGCTTCCCATTTCCCTCCAAGTTCACCAGCCTTTGGCAATCACTTATCTACTTCCTGTCTCTGGGGATTTGGCATGTTCTGATAACACACACACACACACACACACACACACACCATCACCAGAAAGGGGTAAATACGGACAAAAATTTTAACACAAGAGAGCGGGGTGTAAAGATGGTGTACCTTGCAAAGGTGTCCATGCTCCTTCCTGTCTGCTTAAGATCTGAGCTTCTGCTTTGCTTGAGAAGAGTGTTTCTACAGGGTGTCCATTGGCCTGGGGCAGGCTGAGAGCAAATGAGAAGAGCTTTATAGGAATAAAATGCAGAATTCAGGGAAGATGTGAATGCTCCCAAGGACCCGGCCGGGCAGCTTGGAATCAGAGATCAGAAATTATCTAAGGCCCAAACTTAGACAAATATAGGGCCTAAGCAATGGGCTCCCTGTTGATATTAACCCTTTTATAGAAAGACACCCGAATAAAAACATGAACATTTCCAGTCACAGTGGGATCTCTATAAACACCCAGGGGCTTATGGTAACTTCTAGTTACTATCGTATTCGCCCAGTAGCTATTACAGTCTGTACCCTGCTATTCCAGGATTTTTTTTCTTCTTCTTCTTTGACTAGGATCCTGTGTTTTTCTCAGGAAATTTTACTCTGGGGCAGTTGCAGGGTGCATACTAAGGGGAAGGTGCTTGTTTGGTGGTTGAGCAAATAGCATTACTAGTAATTACTAGTAAATGATTTCACTTATTGCACTCAGATTATTTAATTGTTTCTATGCTACATGTACAGGGTTTTATCGTTTACAAAATATTTTCACATATTTGACCTCACTGGACACTTACCTACTGTGGTCAGCCAGCTAGGGTATCTGCCCCCTGGAGTCAGAATGCTTGAGTTGGAGTCTGGAGTCACCATGCTGGGTGTCCTTGGAAAGTTCTATTTTCTTTTTTTGTTGTTATTGTTCTATTTTCTATGCCTTGATGCCCTTCTCTGTAAAGCAGAGATCATTACAGAATTTATGTGATAGTTTTGCAAAGATTAGACGAGCATACGGAGACTTCAGGACTGTGCCAGGGACACAGTAAATCAGTGCTATGTAAGTATTCTTTCGTTATCATTGTCTTCATTAATTTAGAAGTGTGAGAACTAAGGCGTTGTCAACTGGATGCAATAAACATCAGTTTATGACTCCCCACATTCCTGTGTTTCAGTGCTAACCCCCAGTTCGATGGCATTAGGAGGTGGGTATGTGAGAGGTGATTAGCTCATGAGAGTGGGCCCCCTCATGGTGAAGTTAGTGCCCTTACAGAACAGACAGGAGAATTTGAGCCCTTTCTCTCTGTCCCTACCCCCATCCCCAGGTGAGGACACACAAGTACACAGCCCTCTGTAAACCAGGAAGCTAGTCCTCACCAGACAGGATCTGTCAGCGCCTTGACCTCAGACTTTCAGCCTACAGAACTGTGAGAAGTGAATGTTGTTATTCAAGCTGCCCCATCCACAGTGCTCTGCGCTAGCACCCAGTGGTGACTAAGACAGAGGCTTGGCAAAGCTACATGGCTTTCCCAAAACTGCCACAGATGGCAAGGCTGGGAGCTACACCCCGGGGCTCCTGACTCACCCTATTGGTGGTTGTGAAATTATCATCCTGTGAAAACGCTTGTCTTGCAGTCCTGACACAGTTTCACGCTACTAAAACAAAATAATGGTTTCATTAGCACATAGGAAAGTCAGGAGATACATGTTTCTTAGTCCAAAATGTTTCCTCTTAAGAGTCCTCCTAAACATTGGGGAGTTTCAGTTGCCTGTCTGCTGGCATTGGTTGATGTTCACAATTCAGCATGATAATCAAAGAAATATTGACAGAGAAAACTTAGGAAAGAACTGACCAGGCCTCATGCAAGGGCATTTTTGTGTTTGTAGGTGCCTGCCCTTGCTGTTCAACTGTGCACACGTCACAGCCCTAATTCTGCAGGCACACCTGCTCCAAGGAGGTGAGGACACTGATGGGCAATCTGCAGCGTCCGGCAAGGGTCATACTGTTCAGTAGAGAACACAAGGGCCTCCCGGTCCCAGCCCTCAAAATGAGCCTGAAGGCCACTAGCTGAGGCACGGTCATTCCTTACAGACCAACTCTACCGACCCTGGGTAGATTGCTTTTCGGACACTTTCCTCATGGTTGTGCAATGTTCACAGCCAGTGTCCATGATCTGAGGAATTCTCATAGGGGAGAGGAAGACGGAGCCACCTGGCCAAGAGGGGGCCGGGGTGCAGGGGTGTAAGCATCCTGCAGCACGTGAGGCCGGCTCAGGCCGGCGCTCTCCTCCTGCTCTGTGGAACCGAAGGGAGCTGAACCGGGTTATGCTACTTTCTGGTTAAAATGCTGGGACAAAGCCAAGGAGAGAGAGCTCTGTGGTATTCTGCACAATGCCCACTGTGGATGTGAATTCAATGATTACCCTCAAGCATCCAAGGTAATCCAGGGCCATGGTGGGGTCCCGGAAAATCATGACACTAAAAAAAAAAAAAGAGTATCTGTATCTTTGGCTAGAGAACCAGTAAAAATGTTCTGTGACAGAGAAAATTATCCACATTCCACCAGAAATAAAAGGCACCTTCTGAAGTGTTTCTAGCTGCTAAGGGATGGCAGCTTAATCATGCGGTTCTCTGTAGCACACAGCCTGTTTTCTTGAAATCTTCATGAATGCTGTAACCAACATGGTTGAATGCCAGCTCAACAATAATTTCCAGCCTCCTTCAGGCTGGCCCACCTCCTACTAGAGGAGCTGAAAATGCTAAACATTCCCTTTGCAACCTGTCTGTGCAACTCAATGTTGGCCTATGAGATATAATGGGATTCCTTCCAGGATGGCCTTTCTGTACCCCCAACCCCTGTCACCTGAGGATGTGATGCCTGGGGCTATGGCAGCCCTCTTGTGGTAACTCTTAGCTTGAAGCTGAAATCTATCAGTGGAAAGCTGAAAACAGTCTTATTCCTTGAAGGCATCATTGAACTGGCAGTCCAGTCCTGATAGCACCTAGTTTTAAATTTAAATAATAAAAGGTTATTAGGTATAAACTACTGCTTCTTTTATGTTACCTGCAAAGAAAACACCTGACACAAATTAAAACAAGAAAAAAAAAAGAAAGAAAATCTAACTGTGCATGAGTCTATTGAGTACTTTGTGTGGGCTTTCATCTTCTCTCCACCATCTTTACCATTCAGGTTTGCAGATAGCAGTTGCTGGCCCTTGGTACACACCACATGCCACAAATGTGCATGAGAAATAGCAAGCAATACTTGTGTTTGCACTGAGGGACAGGAGGCCATCAAGCAGCTGCGCCTTTTCTCCCTGGACAGTGAGTGTGGAGGCTGAGCGGGAAAGGGTTTGCAGACCCCTGCTGAAGGTCATCAACCAGGTACTCAGCTCTCAGTGCAGTTTTCTAGGCTTCCTGGGTTTTCATGTGAAGTTGACCTGAAGCTTCGACAGCGAGCTAAGGTTTATGGAAACATTAGCGTGCAAGCAAAGAAGAAAAAAAAAACAGTTCTGAAAGAAGTTAGGGCCTCATTAGCACCTATGTATTCCAACCACTCATTCTTTCCAGCGCTGGCCTACACAGTTCTCTTCCTACTCAGTCGGCAAAGGCAAGCGCGGTCCCTGATCTCCAGGCTCCTGCTGCCCACAATTGTGGGCCGCTGATTGCCCCCGCCAGCGCCTTGTAGCCACTCCCTCCCAGGGACATGCAGGATTCTGTGGGCACAGGGCTAGCAGGCTGCACAGTGGAAGCTCCGCCGTGGCACACCAGAAGCTTCCATTCCAGAAAGAAACTGTTTCTAGAAAAATGCCTTCCTTTAAAACAATTTTCTCATTTTTGGAAAAGCCAAACGCCCAAGGCAAAAGGGTTGAGGTTGTTCTGACACTCTGTAGGTGAAGTGTAGTGATCCCTGTGGTGCTTGTGGAAGGTGACATGTGATAGGGACCCTCCTCTGCCCTCCCAAGGGATGGCACCTGTGTTTCGCCCTTCCTGAATCTTAGTTTGAGAAGCTGAGGGAGGATTTCTGTTGCTCAGGCTACCAGATTTGGATTTCTATGACTCACCGCTGGAATCCTCACAGCTATCTCTAAACGCTTGTGTACAAACCTATCATTTCCCATCACACAAGCAGTTAAAATAATGTGCATGGGCAGGCTAAAGGGTTATTTTGAATAAAAATTTATTTGGCAAATCAAGTATTTGCTTTCAAGTTTATTTTCTGCATAAATCCAAAGTTTCAGGTAGTCGAGGTTTGTTTATAGCTCACTAGCGTTCTCATTACACCGTCGGGTGGGGCAGGTGAACTGCAGTGTAGGTGTGCTGGCTTCTCATTTGGTTGGTCAGGTGTGCAGTGAGCTGGGAGGTAGCCTGGGGAGCGCACTTGTCTGGCACACGTGAGGCCCCTGGTTTGATCCCTGGCACCCTGCCCTGAAAAGGACTGTATTAGCCACATAAAATTCAATACTTTATTTTAGATACAAATATTTTATATACTCTCTCAGATAATACAAAGTACACTCAATATTCACTTAGGTAATCAAAGGGTTAACAAATGATTTGGCTTACAATTGAAGGAATGTTCAGTACACATCTGTAGAAAGATAAATATTTTCCAAACAAAATTCCCAAAATTCTCAAATATGTTATATAATGAATAAATTATTTCCAGTTAACACGTTTTTGCTTTAGTGCCAAAAAAGCCACAACAAATTTGATAAACAAATGTTAAAGTCAGTTTTCTAGGTGAGTTCCAGGACGGAATACTGATTCAGAATGACGCAGAGTCTGAGAACACAGGGTCTGAGGGCGGAGGGAGAGAAAAGCTTCCCAGCTGACATAGGCAATCGACAGGCACAGGATGGGGAGGGGACCAGGAGGGTGATGTCGTCACTGGGTACCGCTACAGAGGGAAAAGCAATGTACTGAGACGTGACTCTGGCCTTTTGTTTTTAAAGTGTTCACAGACAAATTCCAGCAAGGCTTCTGGTTTGAGTCAAGCCTTTCTTCTTGAACTTGTGATTTCCCAACCAAGGTGCTTGGCATACTTGAGGGAAACACACACACACACACACACACACACACACACACACACACACACACCCAACCTTAATTTTGCTAGCTATTAAGCTAGAGACTAAAACCAGGTAAGAGAGTAAACCCAACACAGAAATAAAAACTATAAAACCTATGTTTCCAGCAAACTACACATGCCAACAGGTTTTGCTTATTAGTGAAATGGGGGGTGGTGGTGGAGTTGTAGTTGAGATTCTTGAAAAAAGAGAACTGGCAGGGGAGGAGTGAGAGGAAAGCAAGCAAGAGGGGAACCGGCAAGGATGAAAATGAGCAAATGGGAAGGTGCCCAGGCTCTGTCTATCTCACATTCTGCTCTAGCTTTGCATGACGCCCTTCTGCGCGGGTCGAGTTGGGCACCCATTCAGGCCCAAGCTCAATGAAAAGCCCCATGGCCTGCACAAAGCCAGCTGCCTGGACTCCGCCAGGCCTCCTCCGCTGCACGCTTCTGCTTTGCACGGTAACGCCGTGTAGGCATGGTGTGCGCTGAGAGCTGTGTGAGGCAGCACTGGGAAGGGTGCGTTTGTATTTCTGGTTCCATGCCTTCCGAACAATCCTTGGGGCCAAATAAGGGAACACAATCCTGAGCCCTCCTACACTCAAATGTGCGCACCAGCCACACTCAAAAGGACAGGTCACTGTTCTCAAGGCCGAAAAAGGCTGTGCTATTCCACAAAGAACTCTGTAGCAAAACCAAAGCCCAAATGAAATGACAGGATGACACGGTCCACTGTCACCAGGAGAAATGGCGTGCGGGGATGCTGGTAGCAGAACTAAGAAGGTCACCCAGCATATTTTACTTTAAACATATCTGATCAGGATATAAGGACACTTCGCCCTCTGGTTTTAACATATGCAAGGTTAGCATTTACTTGGAAGCATAAGCATATACCGTACTTTCTCCTCTTGGGAACCTCTTTTGGAGGCATGACCTGGTACTGCTTGGAGCGTCTGACCTTCAAGCCCTTTCTCCAACTATGTTGTGTGACCCCAGGAGTTATAAATGTGGCTTTATTGCAGTGGCACTCATGGAGCCCTGTAATATAAAAGGTGATTGCTGGATATGCAACCTTATTTGGGACCTTGTGGTTAAGACAATTTTTGATCTACTTGAAAAATATTAAACTATGACATTTCACTTTGAAACTGCTACCAGTGAATACAGAAGTCTTTGATTCGTCTCTTTTATGGAGCATAGAAATTTTGGCTTACACAAATGTTTTCTTTAAAAAGGCAATGACTTAACACTTCCTAAAACTTAGAAATTATATCCAAAGGGAAACAGGCAACTTGTTTTTACTAATATGGCCGGATGGTGACAATGGGTAACTTCCTCTATCATCCTGAGTGCGAGCTCTCTCCACATGTCCTTCTGCATGTGTGTGTATGTGGAAGGACAGAAAGGCCCTGCTGCTGCCACTACTTCCAAGGTGCTTACTCTTTCCCGCAAGCCAGTCAGTCACAGGAGACGGGAACGTGCTTCTCCAAAATAAACCAGGCCTGTCAAGGGTTTACTTATTTTAATTACAGAGGTAAGGCAGGTGTGAGGATGTCTTCAACCACCCGAGAAATCCGTGGAACAGAGGCTGATGCCCGGCATGGGTGTTCTGTGCGGAAAGCATACGGTTGGAGCTGGTCACGGGCAAAGGCACACTTTCTAACAGCATGAGTCTCATAAAAAAGTGTGCAGCGCATCCAGACAGCTTAGAGAAGGAAAGTACAGCGCTTCCCGTATATCACAGGCAGAGGAAGGCCCAAAGGAAGTAGACTTGGAACCATACACTCATGCTGAGAATTAGTTAGTTTTCCAGGTAGGCACCGGCACAAGTACAGTATTATAGTTTTTGTATCATGAGGGAAAGGGAAGAGCAGGAAAAGAGAGGGAGAGAAGAAAGGAAATCTGGTGTTTAAGAAGACCCCCTTTACGATTACAAGGCTTCATTAGGCAACAAGATTTTCTCATTGGAAGGCACATTAAAAACGACTGTGACATAACTCACTAAGACAACGGAAACCACGGAGGCAGAGAAGTACAGCTGCATTAGGGACATGCCACACCAGGCACACAAACAGCCGGCAGAGGACTGGGTCCCAGGCAACAAGGAGCCAGCCGCTGGCTGAGCTTCAGTGATTTTTCAGCACTTAAAGTCATTGTGTCCTTTCAGTGGAGACCTCGAACACCCAGTGTGACAAAACGTTTAAACTGCAGAGAATCACACCCACATTTCCTGTTGGCTTGGCCAAGCTCACGGGTTCAGCAGAGTGGGTCTGTGAGGTCTGGCCCACAGCACAGCTATGATGTCAATGAGGCGACGATTAGGGGATTCCTGACCTCATCACCTTGGTTATGTACCCACAATTTTCATAAAAATAAATAATATGCATTAAGTCAAAATCAGGATTAAAATTTGAAACAAGGAAAAAAAGGGACAACAATTTGGCATTCTTAAAGCAAAACATAGAAATCTCTTTACAGAGACATTTTATTATACCCACAGGCGATAAAATCCCAGAGCTACCGTTAGACAGGTGAATATAGACCCTGTAGGGAAAAGATAATGGAGAGTGGTATTAGTTCTCCTAACAGTTGTGAGAAAGCGTTTCTTTCTTTTTACAATGTATCAGGCATTGCTAGGGATTTAGCTCAGTGGCATAAGTGCCTGCCTGGCAAGAACAAGGTCCTGAGTTCAATTCTCAGTACTGAAAAAAAAAGTGTATTAGGCACCATAAGAGGTGACCTGAAGTACAGGGCCATCTGTTTATTAAGAACACAATGACACTCGTTCACTTATCCACTAAAAAGATTTTATAAAAGTCCGGAAAACTTTGCTCGATGATGTACTATACTTTGTAAAACATCTGCCTATTAAAAAAGAAACCACGTAGGGGCTGGGGGTATAGCTCAGTGGCATAAGCACTTGCCTGGCAAGTGCAAAGTCCTGAGTTCGATCCCTGGTACCGGAAAAAAAAAAAAAAAAAAAAAAAAAAATATATATATATATATATATATATATATAAAGAAAACTAAAAAAGAAACCACACACCTTGAAACCATCATTGTTGAAGTAAAAATGTTTCCAATATTCCAGGAAAGAATTACAAAAAGTCTACTGTTCACAAAGTGTAAGTATGTGTACCACACAGGGACACATGTTTTAACATACAGGGCAAAATCTCACTGCAACATACTGCTGTAACTTTAAAATATTAATGTGAAATGTTAAACCTGACTTGAAATAATGGCTACCTTTTTAAAAAGATATTTAAATTTTCACTCATCTCTTGGCTCAAATATTGCGAAGGCAAAATAACTCCTTAAAAGTAGTGTCACCAACTGCTGGACATGGTGACGGCAGGCCCAGCATCCTAGCACTCTGGAGAGGTTGAGGCAGGAGGATTGCAAGTCTGAGCCTAGTTTGGGCAACTTAGCAAGATCCTATTTCCAAATCAAAAATAAAAAAAGAACTAGGGATATAGCTCAGCAATGAATCAAAAAAAGAAAAAAAAAGCGTCACCAACTGAAGTAGAACTATCATGACTCAATCACCTTCCATTTCATTCATAAAAAATTCCTTGTATTGAATTTCAGTAAAATCCCAAATAACCACAGCCCAATGACAGTATCTTATCAAATGTATGATTCCTTCAACTGTAAACTATCTCATAACTTTTATTTGCTACTAAGAAAGAAAAATGTCAATTAAAGTATGACACTCCATGTAATAGAATTTTTTTTTTTTTGGTTGTTTTGAAATGGTCTCACTATGTAGCCCAGGTTGGGCTCCAACTTCAGACGATTCTCCTGCTTCAGCCTCCTGAGTACTGGGGTGGAAAGTGAAAAGGCTTTTAAGAGATGTTCAAACACACACACAAGTGCTAGGCTCCAACAAACGCAGTACTTCTTACTGACTTTACAAAGCCAATGTACCTCCTTTCCAGGCTGTTTCCAACACCTTCCCACAGAATGGCTTACCTGCTAGATACTTGATCGTGTCAAGCTTGTGCGCCTCGAGCATGGTCTTGAGGCCAGCGACCTCCGTTTCTATCTTCCTGTCTGTCTGTGTCAGGGCCCGGTCCTGCTGGGCGTGCTTTCAAAACACAGAAGGTCGGGCATGAAAGCGCTCTGGCTATGTCCACTCTGCTCTTGACCCTTCTGGGCAGGATGCACACGGTGCAGCTTGGGGTGGGCCCAGGGGCGGGGCTTCCGTCCCGGGAGGCTGAGCTGAACTGCTCAGGTCCCTTAGGGAGCCTCCAGGCCTGAGTTTCCTTATGTTTGGAAAAAGAAAACCAAACCAAACCCTCTGGTTCTGCCTTTACCTGGGCCACAAGGGCTACTGTGAGAATCAAAGGTGGTAATCTATGAGAAAAAGCTTTTGTAAGCTACAGGTTGTTCTACGAATGATGTGGCGTTATATTATGAGGACAGTTTATTATCAAAGGCAATGAATTCGCCCTAAATCCCCGTTGGCAAAAGGTATACAGTAAACTTAAGAGTTATCTGGAGAATTCTACCCTAGAGTGGGTAGCTTATGGACAATATAAGGGACAGAAAGAGTCTTCTGGGGCTGGGGACATAGCTCAGACACCCAAAGTCCTGCCTGGCAAGTACAAGGTCCTGAGTTTGATTCCTCGTACAAAAAAAGTGCATCCTCCCTTTTTACTCTTGCTGCTCTTGCTGTTCCGTCTTCTGCCACCATGAACTGTTGCCTTCTGCCATGAACCACACTGCTTTGGAGACAGCTGATTATGGACTGAAACCTCCACAAACTGTAAGCTACATAAACCTTTCCCTCTTTAACTTTGGGTGCCCGGTATTTTGTCTCAGTAACGAGAGAAAAGTAACCAAGACAATACTAGTCTAGTCACATGTGTATAAGCTGTCTTCTTTTGCTGTTTAAACATCAAGGGTTTTATTAGTCCAAGGTTTGGCTACCAAGGTAGCCTTCATGTCCTTCTCACAAAAAAAAAAAAAAAAACTTTAACAAACTACATACTTAATCCCCAATGGTAGTGAATTTGGCTGATAAAGAGGTTATATAATTGTATTAATGCACAAAAACACTGAGAATGCTGTAGTAAGTGCCATAGAAAAAAGCAAGCAGTTGCCTACGGTTACCAATTCAGGCAAAGAATAAGGAAATAAATGCTTGGATGTGTAGCAAACTAATCCAGGGAAATACCCCAATATTCCATAACTCTCTCACTCATACAAGTTCCTCCCAGGTTCGGAGGCCCCAGGGAACATGCCCACAGGAATCGGACACGGCGTTTGCACACATATGTTCATTACAGCACTATTCACAACAGTCAAAGGTGAAGCAGCTCATGGGTTCACTGACAGATAAGTAAACCAGACATGGTGCATACACATAATGCAGACTACTCAGCCTTGAAAGAGCTCTGCCCCTTGCAACAACATGGCTGAGCCTCAAAGATACTAGGATAAGTGAAATATGCCAGCCACAAAGACAAATCCTACGATCTCCTTCCATGTTATTTGGAATACGCAAATCACAGAGGGAGAAGGTAGAATGTTGCTTGCCAGGGGCTGCAGAGGAGGGAATCGGGGTTAAGCATTTAAGGGAGACAGAGTTTCAGTTCTGCAAGGCAAATGCTATTGAACCATATATATTCAAATGGTAATTCTTATGTTAACAGATATTATTATTATTTTTGTCTTTTTGAGACAGGGTCTCGCTCTGGAGTTCAGGCTGGCCTTGAGGTCACTTTGCAGCCCAGGCTGGTCTTGAACTCCCAATGATCCTCCTGCTTCAGCCTCCCGAGTGCTGGGATTATAGGCATGCGCCACCATGCCCGGCTTAACAGATATTTTTCCACAATTAAAAAAATGACAGGGAACCTACATGTCATCCTGTAACAGAAAGGACAGCAACCAGGCTTGTGAGAAAGTGAGGAGGAACATGGCAAAGAAAGCCAGTCTCATTTCTTACCAGTTCTACTATTTCCGTCCTCAGTTCCAGCAGCTTCTTTTCGTTCAGCGAATACTGAAACAAATAGGACACAGGTCAGGTCCTGGTCTACTCCTTGCTTCTGCTGCCTTCTCCTTCTGGGGCCTCCCCAGAAAACCACATCAGGGACAGCAGCCCACTGCCTCCTCCTCCATCTGTGACTGTGCGTCTCCCGCCGAGACTCACTGCCCCCACTCTATCTGGCCATCCGGCCCCTCTGCTGCGTTTCTCTGTCCATCTCTCCTCTACGTTATCTCCAGCTTCCTCTGCTCTGAGAATAGCACTTCCTAAAGGGCGGGGGTGGAGCTCTGTGGTACAGCACTTGCCTGGCATGTGCAAGGCTCTGGATTTAATCCCCAGTCCTAGGAGTAAATAAGGTTATGAGTGTTCTTTGGACCAGTTTTTGAGGGGCTGTTTTTTGAGATAAGGTCTCACTGTGTAATGCAGGCTGGCCTTGAACTCACTTTGTAGACCAGGCTGGTTCTTGGAGTCCAGCAATCCTCCTGCCTCGGGCTCCCTAGTGCTGGGATTACAGGCGCATGCCACTACACCTGGCTCAGACCAATTTTGATAGATGCTGAGTCACACGCTTTTTGGCTTTAAGAGCATTGCAAGTGGTAGAGAATCAGTTTAGTGTAGGAGCTATCTCATCGTAAGGAGAAACAAAACACACCACCACCAAGGCTTAGGGAAAAGACAAGAACAATACCCAATTAGGAAACAAATAGCCGCAAGGAATATTGCTCTGTGACAGGGAGATTGCACTAGGATCATGAAACATGTCATACATGCAAGAAACATACTAAACCACCACATGCTGGTTTTAATAACAACAAGTGACCCCAGTTGGGCACAGTCACAGTACAGCGTTACTAATAGAGATGACAACTTAACCTGCTTTCCTGCCTTTGGCTATTAATCTGTTCCAAAGGATTTGGAACAGCTTTGCTGACACTAAAATCAAAATCAGACAATCAGTGGTGGGCATCAGGATTCAACTGAGCAAGTCACAGCCTGTAGTTTAAATGATGTTCAAGACCTAAATTAACATGGTGATAGAGGGAAAAGTTAACACTTGGAAGTATCTAGAAGATTTCTATTTATAAAAGTTGCCCCGGGCTGGGCATGGCAGTGCACATCTGTGATCCCAGCACTTGGGAGGCTGAGGCAGGAGGATCAATGTGAGTTGGAGGCCAGACTGGGCTACAGAGAGAGTTCAAGGTCAGCCTGACTACATAGTGAGATCTTGTCCCCCCACCACCTAAAAAAGAGTGTCCCTGAGACTGTCAGGGGACTACTGCATTGCTTAGAAGTAAAAGCAAAATGAAAACCTTAAAAAAAAACTAAACCCCAAATTAAAGAACAGTGCTCTCTCCAAGGTCAGGGCTTCACCCTAGGAAGGCGCTATGCATTCTATCACCACCAGAGGGCAGAGTAGAATGGGATTTTCTGCACACCTTTATATTCTAGTCTTCCCTGGAACCTTGACTCATCCACAAGGGAAAAGAAAAGCCTAAAATATATATTTTTTTAAGCCTAAAATTCTGGCATTGCCAGCATTTTAAAAGTAATATTTACTTGGCTACAACTCCCTGACCTCCAAAACAGATTATATGCCACACAACCCTTGAAACTAGTATAAATGTCAACAGTTAATTTTTCTTTCTTCCTTCCTTTTTGTATTCTTTCTTTCTTTCTTTCTTTCTTTCTTTCTTTCTTTCTTTCTTTCTTTCTTTCTTCTTTCTTTCTTTCTTTCTTTCTTTCTTTCTTTCTTTCTCTTTCTTCTTTCATTCTTTTTCTTCTTTGAGGTGCTAAAGATCATCTCTGAAATTGCTGTCAACAGTTAATTCTTCCTTCTCTCCCTCCCTTCCCTTTTTTTCTCTCTCTCTTTATCTTTCTTTTTTCTTTGTAGTGGTAAAGATCAAACCCAGGGCCTCACGCAGACTAAGCATTCTACCATTAAGCTTCAGCTCCAGCTCTAATTTAATCTCTACATTAATTTGATATTATAACTTCTAGGGGAATAAGAAGGCTAAATAACGGGGCTTCGCCACTTCCTGCAACATACACTCACGCTGTGCCAGGTACCAACCACTGCCCTGTGCTTCAGAGCGTTCTCAGTCCAGGACTGCAGAGAACAATGCCCCAGCTAGGCCAGGGAAAGGATCTGGAACAGCTCTGTAGACACTAAATCAAAGTCAGACATCAGGAGTGGGTATTAGGATTCAACTGAGCAAATGAGAACCCGGGTCGGTGAACCCCGCAGGTTCCTGGCCTCCTCTACATTTACACACCGCACTTCCAGTCCCTTGCTGCATTTCCGTCCAGCTTGCTTAGCCACAGGCACATAATCACCTTCCTGAACCACATGAACTGACAGTTCTAAAAACAACCAAAAAGGAAAGAAGTAGCCAGTTTTTTGTCTACTAGATACTAATTATAGGCTTATGGCTACTAAGTGTTTTAATAATACCAGCTGATTTAATCTTCATAGCTGAATACTATGATAAGACTAGAAAGATGAGTAACATGGGCATAATAATAACCTTTACAGTGAAGCTCAACTTAACTCTCCAAAGGCAGCAGCAGGGGCAAAATGCAATTATGCACTTGCATTTCAGTGTTAGCTTCATTTATGGCTTAGAGAACATTTTGATGAAAGGCAAATTGTGAAAAAGATGAAGAGTTGTGAGTTCAAGCTATGAAAAATGCCCCACAGGCCCTGTCTCTCATTATACTAAGAATAAGAAAGGTCTCAGTCGGATCAACGTATCTGAAGAAAGATTGTGCTAGAAGAGAGATAAATGTCTAGACAGATCAGAATTGTTTTGTCTTCTGAAACAGAGTCTCACTATGTAGTTCAGAATGGCCTTGAACTCACCATGTAGGTCAGGATGGCCTCAAACTTGTGGCAATTCTCCTGCCTCAGCTTTCTAAGTGCCGGGATTACAGCATGCACTACCAATATATATGTTTATGGAAACATGCAACTTCTCATTGTATTTACAAGACAATATATGGAGATGGGCGTGCAGCCCCACAGAAGAGTTTGCTTAGCATGAGTGAAGCCCTGGGATCCATCCCTGGGCACCAAAAAACACAACCAAACAACCCCAAAACAAACAAACAAAAACCTCCTCAAAAAAACCAATATGGAAGTAGGTTTTATTCTTAAATGTCAGTGTCTAATTTAATATTATGTATTACTTCATATTAATAACCTAATATTTCATAGTAATAACCTAATAAAACTCATCTGAGCAATCATCTTTTGCAGAATTAGGGCATGTGGAGATTAAAGTCAGCATTAAGTAGCTCAAGATTGAGTTTAATTTCATCAGTGTCTATGTAACATATAATGTAGTATCTCCAAAACAAAGAATCAAACACTGTATGACCAAGATTTTAATTTTAGTGTTACTTTTGAAAGCATCAAATATAAGCCCTAATCCAAAATATGGAAATTTAAATCTATATGTATACTGATTAAGTAGCTAAACATTCAGCAGTACTTGTGACCTGTATCTAAACCCAGATTTACCCAAGCATTTCATCCGGAAAAGAAATGAAGTGAGACTCGACTTTAATAAAGGAACATACCAATTCTTTTACTCTGCTCTTTTCTAGATTGAAGTCTAACTTGGTATCTGTTCGGACTTTGATCACTTCATCCTGGTGAGAAGCAAACGACAGAGAAAGAGAGATCCGGAGTCAGAAATGGAGACCTTCTGAGGCCGCAGCATGGGGTCACTTGCTATCTGTGTGCTCTGGGGCCGACCAAGGCGAGGATGCAGTCAGAGGCGCCAGGGGAGGAAGCCAGGGCCTGGTGACATCCGGGACTCTGGATAAGCTCTGCCTGCAGCCAGCTCTGTCTTTGGGCTTCCCAGCTTACCTACCTACCTGTCTGTCTATCTTAACGGCTTTGGCTACTGGGTTTTTGTTGTTTTGAGGTGTTATTTCATTTTATTGCTCAAGTTGGCCTCAAATCCCTGGGCTCACATGATCCTCTTGCCTCAGGCTCCCGATTAGCTGCCTTTAAACTCAAGTGTATATTTTGCCTTTTGGAATTTATAATTAAAACAGTCCCCTGCTTTAATGGGAAGCAAAGATGGACTCAAAGGAGGAAAATATTACATTACGGCTTAAATAAAAGCTTCTCAGAAACTTACCAAAGTCTTTTCATTTTTAAACACCAATAATCCTTTCTACCAAAACCAAAACAAAACCCTGACCTTCTATTTTAAAAATACCACCTTCAAAAATCACATGTAATTCTAAGAGTGTCTAAAGGGTCCATGTGGCTATTTTAGAAGTATTTTGATTTCAAAATGATTTAATTCCTCCTAGAAAACAATTTTCTTAATGAACCTAGTTAGACACTGGTAATTTATTCATTGTGTACTTTTGAGGTACACTACACAAACGTGACAGAGAATGAAAAAATGAAGTTTTAAAGAGCATGTAATGTATTTTTAACATATATATTGAAATATTTATATAATTACAAACAACGCAGCAAACTGGAAAGACAGTCTTACCGTTACTTTTTGTTTTAACTGATGCAGTTCAAGCTTTGTTTTCTAAAAACATTTAGAAAGAAATAAGGATATGTTAAGGAAGAAGAAAAATACAAAACTTGATCAACAAGCACTATAACGTGCATTAACGTGAAAGTTCAACCTCTTCCCTCATTCATCACATGCATGGATACATCCCGGATACAGAGCTGACAACTACACCACAAGGCATGTGTAGCCCCTAAACGTAGTTTTGGTTCATCCTAAAGGTTACATAAAGCTGGTGATACAAGTGTTTTTTTAACACATATTTGATTCTAGTTTTAGTTCAACAAATTCTGCCCTCAAATAGCTGATTTCAGGGACAACTATAGAGGTCAACTTTTTTTTTTTTTACAAGGTTTATTATGAAGCTACAATCAAGCACTAAATAACCTTTCCACAGGAAACTCTATGTAGGACTGCAAATGAAAGACTGTGCACAGAAGGGCACATGTGTAATGCTCTACGCCATGCTTTAAAAAAGGCAAGTAATACTGTGCAGCAGCACTGACTCACTCATCTAATGAAAGCACATTAGAATAGGCGGCATAGTCCCTTACCACCACAGACAGAGGAAAGAAAGGTCCAGCGTTGCCTGGCACACTGTGTGCGCCCATCATAGGATGTTCTACAACAGCAAACACTAGGCAAGGGTGTCATAGGCAGGACAGCGCTGGGTGCTGGAAGGGGAGCAGCCTCTGGGCACTGCTTTCGCTCTGGCTCTTGACCTGATCAGAGGCGGACACTTGGAGGTGCACTGAGCCGGACACCTACCTATCCCCTTCTACACTTGTATATGACATTTTTTTCTCACTGTCTTAACAAAACAAATTTGATAAATGGCTCTCTAGTTTTACCTCATTTTCTGCTCTGAGGGCTGAAAATTCGCTCTTCTCCAAAATAATCATATCCTTTTTCACATTTGCAATCTGAGACATTATTTGCTGAAGAGTGATCTCCTAGAAAAAGAGAAACAAAGCAAATAATATAACACAGCCTCGGAATCTACCTCCTGTCGTCTCCGCCTGCTAGCATCTTAAGGACAAACTAGAATTTTTTCCTCTCCCTCCCTTGGGAAATGAAAAATGGAAAGAGCAGAGACACACAGGAGCACTGCTGTCACACGAGTCATGAAAAGTGGGGGTGGCCGGAGCTCAAGAACATGACTTCATACTACAACTCCAGCCACATCTCCACTTACTAAGTATATCAGGACCGGAAGTCAGTGCTGGAGCACAATGAATGGTCAAGTATGTTGAGCCCATTACACCTGACTAAACAGCTTCGAATACTGTTTTTGTGACTGTGTTTGCCCCTTAACGGTGGCTAAAATGATGACATACTTTTCAATCAAATATTATCAAAAAATTTTATTCATATTTACTACAATCTATAACTTTCAGATTTCAAATTCATGCTAACCTGCTGCACCTTGGTGACCATGTCTTTGTAGACGATGTCTGTGTTGGCCTCCATGATCTTGACCAAGGCAGACACAATGATTTCTGCTTGCTGAGTTGTAAATCCTAAGCAAGCACACAGATACAACACACTCAGAAGAAATGCAGTTGTCAGGGGAAAAACAAAACACACGGTTAAAAACCTTACACATTCTTACACTCTGATGATGGTCTGAGTCCAGAAACGGGGGAAGCACAGTGTGGTAAGAGGGTGCCGAGACTAGAGCCACGGGGGACTGTGCCTGTCACCCTGACCAGGCTGCCCCCTCTGGCTCCCCGTGTGCGGTGAGGTGGTGGGGCTGAATGACGATCCCGAATGCCCTACCTAGCTGCCCAAAATCGCACCTTCAAAGGATGTGTACCACCCCAGGGAATGCCCACAATTCAATGTCAAGTGAAAACCAAGAGCAAGACCCAAAATTACAGATGCAAAGATTGCGCCTGTAGTAATTCTCAGCTTCACGCACGCAGTATACACTCTACCACTGAGCTCACAACAGCCTGTTTCCATGTTTAACAGACTCATAATTGTTTCCTTTCTCATTTTTCTCTGAATTGGGTACATTTTCTACAGTGGCCAATATATTTAATTTTAAAATGTCTATTATTAAAAATAATTTTCTTAAATAGGAACGCACCATTATTTTATTTGCAACATAAATTAGTCACATTACAGACTGTTATCGACTATAAATAGCAATCTAGCTGTTAACTGATTTAATGCTAGAAGTCATAATCAATTCTTTCTTTTTCCCTCCACAGTTTTCTTCAGTCACTAGTCTGGAGGACCAAAATTGGGGAAAAAAGACTATTTGATACTCACCAGTGATGGTGAACTGAGTTACAGAGATTCAACTCGTGTTCTTACTGTTTTTAGTGACTATAAATAATTTGTAGCTCACATGAGAAGTTCTAATACAATGCTTAAAATTCAGTCCCTGAAAAGTAATTTTTTCTATTAAATGTTCCCACTTACAGGAACTTCATAAGAGCCTACTGATTCTTTGGATTTTTTTTTTTTTTTTTTGGCGGTACTGGGGATCGAACTCAGGATCCTGTGCTTGCTAGGCAGGTGCTTATTCCACTGAGCTATATCCCCAGCCCGATTCTTTGGATTAATGAATATTTGTTTGAATCAAACTGTAACTTGTATAACTGTTGGATGAGATTAGGCATAGGACTCACTTAACAAAGACACAGATTTAAAGAAGGGAAGGATGTCCAAAGACCTAATCCTATCCCTTCCTTCAAAGTCCTTTACTTTGTCAAAGTGTGTGTTATGCACATCTAGAAAAAACAGCCAGCAGGGACCGCGCCCTTGTTCAGCTCTGGGGTGTCAGGTTTTGAGGTTCTGCTGTTTTCTTTTCTGCTTTCCTAATATTTAGAAAATGAACATGACTTTTGTGAATTTTAAATTTCTATTAAGAAAAGCTCATGGTTAAACATAATTAGGCTTAACAGTTATGAGAAAAAGTACACATCCTATTTAATATGTAAAGTCTTTGTTTTTATAAATTAACTCAAAAGAGTAATTTTTTTTTTTTTAAAGAAGGCTGGCACAGGAAGATGACAAGTCAGAGCTTAGCCTGGGCACCTTGGTGAGACCCTGTCTCAAAACAGGGCCAGTATACTACCTCAGTTTGAAGGCCCTGAGTTCAATTCCAGTACAGCAAAAATAAGAAGGAAAGAGAGAAGGAGGGAGGGAGAGATGTATGTAGATGATAAACCCCAAAGGTGTATCAGTTATAACCATCCAAGGAAGGAGAAAGAGGTAAGAAAAATGAGAATTTAAGCCCTACAACCTACTGAGTTCTAAGTTGTAGCAGTGAGACAACAGGGCACAAGCAGGGGGTGAGACCATAGTGAGGAGGAGTTGTGTTCTTCAGGACATGCGGCTCTCAGCTCTCAGCTCTTGGCTCTCGACAAACAGAATTATCCTTGAGATCCTTCCCAGCCGCCCCCTGAGCCAGTCAACCCAGACTCCAACCCTCCACCCTGGTGGAGGAGTGAACCCCAACAAGCGCAGACCCCTCACATCTCTGGTCTTAAAAGATGCAAAAGCCGGGCATGGTGGCGCATGCCTGTAATCCCAGCACTAGGGAGTGGGAGGCTGAGGCAGGAGGATCGTTGAGAGTTTGAGGCCAGCTGAGGCTACAAAATGAGTTGAAGGCCAGCCTGAATTGCACAGTGAGACACTGTCTGAAAAAGACCAAAAAAAAAAAAAAAAGATGCAAAAAGCTATGGGTTCAGTCTGAAACCAAGAAAAGAAAATGGCTTACCATGACAACTTTCTACCTGCCCATTTCCACTTTCCTTTAAAAGCCTCAGCTGGAAGAAGTTCCAGTGAAAAAACAAACCCTGTTTCAGGTTTGACAAGAAAAACTGTAACATTATTTCTTATCCAGCACTTAGCTTTTCAAATGTGAACATCCACGGTTGGATAAATAACTAGACAGTGAGATAAAAACACCTATACTTACTTCAAGGGCATAATTTGAAATTCTGATTTTAAGACTACACCTATGACAGAATACGGAATTATAATGTGCGTATTTATCCGAATATGATTAAGTATGAGAACGCTCCCCACATTTCAAGTGCACTTTGAATGAATGCCATGCATGCTGGAGCAATCTTTTATATTAATTAACTCAACAGCAATAAACGAAACAGGGAGTTGGACGTGATCAATACCTGCTGCTTAAAAGCACATAGGACACACAGCGATGAAACTACCTCTTTTGTGCTTCTGACCCGCTTGTCAGAGGAACTGCTCCTGACTTTTACTGATCTTGTCTAAATTTTTACTGATGACACCACTCTTCCATGGTGATGGTATGAAAACGCATTTCACTCTCACAAACAGAAACGTGTGGGAAGAAATTTCCACTGTAGTGACAAAGCAAAAATGCCCTTAAACAAAAAACCAAGGACTTAAGAGATTGACTGAAATGTTACCTGTGGGCTTAAAAGTCACAGAGAAAAATGAGCAAGTAAATGGAACCATGTTTTCTGAGGTGCTGAGGGACCAAGAGGATTACCGTTTCCTTCCAGTAAGCACACGAAGGCATGGGTGTCGAAGTAGAGCTTCCGATTCCCAGGTGAGGTGAAATCTCTCCTTTTGTGCTCCAGCTGCAGGCACCTCGCAGACAGGCTTAGCTCTAGCACGGAAAGGAAAGGAAGTTCAAAATAAACTTCATGACCAACAAAAAATGTCAGCACTGCGAAAAAGTATGGTGTTGCCCCCAAAGCCTATCAGCTTGTGTGTGTGTGTGTGTGTGTGTGTGTGTGTGTGTGTGTGAGAGTGTGTGGTGCTGGGAACTGAAAGGTGGGCCTTATGCCTGGCAACCATGTGTTCTACCACTAAGCTACATCCTGGGATCTGATTTTTCATAATAGCTTTAAAGAGATATAACTCACACACCACACAATTCACCCCTCCGGAGTGTAAGATTCAACTGCTTGTAGTGTATCTAGACTTGAGCATCCATCCCCACAGTGAACTCTGGAACACTTTCCTCACCCCAAAATGAAACTCTGTACCCTTCAGCCATCACCTTCCCATCCTGCCACCCCTCTCTCGCTCCACCTTCTTACCTAGACAGCCACTAATGTACTTGATATCTCTGCTGCTGGCATATCCTGTAGATCTATACAGTACTAATGGAAATGGCTTCTTTCACTGAGTGTAACATTGTCAAGCATCACCCATGTTGTAGAACATGTCAGTTGTTTACGTCTTAGTACCGTGAAATAATACTACATTGATGGCTGTGCCAGAGTTGTTCTACCCATTCATTAGTTGAAGAACATGGGTTGTTTCCACTTCTTGGCTACTATGAATAAGCCTATGCACACTAAATTTACAATTCGGAGTTGCTGGATCATATGATAGCCCTGCTTCACTGTTTTGGGAACTGATAGATTGTTTGCCAAGCAGCTACAGCACAAAAGCACAAAAGTTCAACTTTGATGAAGCCCAAATCTTTTTGTTGCTTGCTTCTGATGTCCTATGCAAGGAACTGCTGTTTTATTCTAAAGAGTTTTAGCTTGTGTAGTGAGGTGTTTGGTTTATTTTGAGCTTTTTATATGTGGTGTGAGGTAGCTTCGTCATTCTCCTTACAGATAGCCAGTTGTGCCATTTTCTGAACTGACCTGTCTTGTCGCCCTGGCTGAATATACTTGATCATGATCTGTAAGTTCTCTGTGCTACTCCACTGGTCGTATGTGTGTCTTGTGCCAGCACCACACTTGGGTTGATTACTTGCAGCTCAGCGGTGTGCTCTGACCTCAGAAAGTGGATCTGAGAAGGCTTTCCCGAGACTCAGTCCCCTGCACTTCCTTATGAATTGTAGGATAAGCAATTTTTGCCAAGAAGCCAGCAGAAATGAAATTCTTTGTTGCTGTTTTGGTTTTTTAAGACAGGGGTCTTGCTATGCAGCTCAGGCTGGCTGTGAACTGTGTATCCCTAGGCTGGTCTTGAACTGAAGGTGATCCCCCTTGTCTCAGCCTCCTAAATTTTAGGATTACAGGGGTGAGTCACCACACCCAGTGCCAGTTCAGATTTTGAGAGGGTCTGTGTTAAATTTGTAGATTGCTGGGTGTGGTGGCACATGCTTGTAATCCTTGCACTCAGAAGGCTGTGGCAGAATGACTGTTGCAAGTTCTAGACCAACCTGGGGTACAAAGTAAGCTCAAGGCCAGCCTGAACTGCACAGCTAGAAAGTGTCTCAAAAAGACAAAAATAAATCTGTAGATCAATTTAGGGATTATAGTACTGCCATCTCTTTTTTGGGGGGGGTCTTTTTGAGACAGTCTCCCAGTGCAGTTCAGGCTGGCCTTGAGCTCACGTTGTAGCCCAGGTAGGTCTCGAACTTCTAATGATCCTCCTGCCTCAGCCTCCCCAAAGCTGGGAATTACAGGCGTGCACCACCACACCCGGCCAGTACTGCCATCTTAATAGTACTAAGTACTCAGGTTAGTACCAATGGGAACTCTTTCCATTTATTTAGGTTTTTAGTTTCTTCAACTGTGTTATGTGGTTTTTGAGTGTGTTATGCTCTTTTGTTAAATTTATCCCTAAGTATTATTTTTTGAAGTTATATTCATTTTCAGGTTATTTATTGCTAATGCATAAAAACACAACTCATTTTGCACAGTGACCTTGTACCTCATTAAACTCGTTAGTTCTAATACTTTAATAACTCTTTAGGGTTATTTTCACATACAACGTCCTGTCATCTGAGAAGGGTCACAGTTTTACTTCTCCTTCCATCCTTGGCTCGCCCTAGCAGCACGTACGTCCTTTCCAGCCTGGATGCCTTTTTAGGCCATCTTCTTGCCTACCTGTCCTCGCTGGACCTCCCAGCGCAACACTCAATAGATCAACAGCTGGTATCCTGTTCTTGTTCCTGAGCTTTGATGCACAGTGTACAGCCTTTCTCCATTAAATGTGATAGAGGTTTTAGCTGTAAGTTCCCTTCTATTCCTAGTTTACTAAGGGTCTTAAAAAATGATGAAAGGGCATTAAATTGTGAAAATGCTTGTTTTGGGTCTGTTGAGATAACCAGGTAGGCTTTGGCTTTTGTTCTGATAAGGTGTATTATCTGAATTTTCAGATGTTCATGGACCTAATATCACTAGGACACTCACTTGATCAGGATATGTAATATTCCTGGTTACACTACTGGGTTTAGTTCGCCAGTATTTTGTATCTGTAGTCACAAAACATAGTTTCCTGCACTGTCTCTGCAAAAATTCACCTTTCAGGAGTTATGTTATAACAAGTTTTACCTTTTTAATGAATTGCCGTATCTTTAACAGCAGGGCCAACCCATTTTGTTTCAAGGGACTTGTTTGAGAGGTGGTACAGTATACTGCAATGGTTTCCTAGCTTTTAGAGTCCAAATTACTAAAACAGTGTTTTTAAAAATTAGATCAACATCTGGGTTACCAGTTTTTTAATTTTTGAAGAGAAGACATTTAAATATAATACTTCTTACTATTACTATAAAACTAAAAAAGGTATTTTCCAAAAAGGAAAAAGATGGACCATCTAAATTAAAGACCCTTCATCTAAAGTTAATAACAGCTGGGCATGGTAGTACACACCTGTAATCCCAGCATTTGGGAGGCTTAGGTGGGAGGACTGTGCATGTTGAAGGGCTGCCTGGGCTACAAGGTTAGCTCAAGGCCAGCCTGAACTGCACAGTGAGACCCTATTTCAAAAAGAAAAAAAAAAAAAAAAAAAAAGAAAGGTGTGTTTGTGTTTGCTGGTAAAAATAGGCTCTTATACTTAAAGGTCCACTGGCCTATAGCAAAAGATCCTGGCTCAGATACACAAAGCCCTTCCTGCTTTAGCTCACACATAGCCTTTCAGCTCTGTACACACCTAAACTATTTTACTATGTTACTTCCTGCACCTGCATGTTTTAAGTGTGGCTTGCAGCCTTTTTGCAACCGTTACATTTTAGCACCCTTTTATACCCTTCATTTAATTGGCCAATTTACCAAGCATGCCTCATGTTCTAGGCCTGGCATTCTGTCACACTTTAGGGTTTTCCTTGCTTGCTGCACCACGGTAATAAAGGCTCCCTAGCTTCCCAGCTCAGTATAGGTAGCTCCATCACGGCATTTCTCATCTCCATGTCTGTATCACCTAGTGATAAGCTGGCCAAGAGCGTTTTGGGGGTTTTTGGTACTGGAGATTGAGCCCAGCGCTCCCACACGGAGCTATCTCCCAACTCTTTGGGACTGGGTCTCGCTAAGCCACTAAGTGGCCCAGACTGGGCTCCAGCCCTATCCCGCGTTGGACAAGAGCAGCCAGTCTTATTTCCCTTTAGCATCCAGCAGAGGGCCTCGTATACAGCAGGCTGGTAATAAATGTTTTCGTTTTTGCAATTGACCTGTACTGATTTCTAGGATCTGGATTGTCAGGCTAGAAAGCAGCTTTGCGATCGACTGCTTTCTCTTCTTCAGGCCCTCTTCCACATACATAAGCTTATTTAAATCTGGTACTCCCCCCATCAATTATCTCTGATCCTGGGACTAGAATTGGCCTTTACAAGAAGGGCCCAGCGATGTCCGCCCAGCACAGGTGGCCTGAGAAACGGAGATGAGCGAACAGATGAAAGAAAGCACCCGTCCAGGGGACCGTAAGGCCATCTCACCCAGCTCTGAGCGCGGCTGGGCTGATCCAGAGAACCTGTAAACGCTGTCTGGTGTGGCTTATGAGGAATGACAAGCTTATTCTAGTCCCAAGGGGCTCTTTCTGATAACAAAATGACCATCCATACGATTAAAACATGAACCCCCTCCTCGCTTCTACTCCCACCCACACCTACACAAAACCCACCAAATAACTGGAACACCACTTTCTAACCGAGAGCTAATGACGACACGGACACTACCAATCTTATATTTCTTTTCCTGAATCAACAGGAACCAGAAACTGCAAGCTTATTTCAGAGAAACACTGCTTGTGAAAGTGGACAAAAGGGCTGGCCACTGGCCACTTGGCTCTCCGCCCCTACTGGGGGAAGGGAACGCCACCTTGCTGTCAACGAGCAAGACCTATGGACACAGCCGCACTCTGAATTCCCACCAGCTAGCAGGAAGCAAGCACACCCAGCTGTGCTAAAGCCTCAGGCCCAACTCCTTCCCGGACAGCTTCAGTACTATCAAAAGGATCTTAAAACCCCAATCAGTACACAGAGGCCTGAAGTTAGTCTTGCACGGATTTCCTTCTCACAGGGCCCTCAGGTCGTCCTACCAAGATCTCAGGCACCCTACAAACCACTGGGCTGAAGATCAAAGGATGTATATACCCTTTCTGATGGCACATGGGCTTCTTTAACACTGTTTTGCACACCCTTGTTGGTCCACCCTTACTTTATGACTCTGAAGTAATGAGACCTTTGACATTAAAACAAAGTACCATGTTTCTGACATACTGACAACAAACCAATGAGAAAAAAACTGCTTTTGCTTCATAATTTAGGGTTATAGCTGGGCGTGGTGGCACACGCCTGTAATCCCAGCACTTGGGAGGCTAAGGCAGGAGGATCATTGCGAGTTCGAGACCAGCCTGGGCTACAAAGTGAGCTCAAGGCCAGCCTGGACTGCATAGCGAGATCCTGTCTCAAACACACACACACACACACACAGAGCAAACACTGAAAGGCCAAACTCTTGACTGCTCCACGATGCACCCCACGCATAAGCCCTCCTTCACGTTATTTTATTCATCAGCTTTTGCCCCAGCCAAAGGCGTTTTTAGATTTTAGATGTAAACACCTGATGAACATTTCTCTTGAAAAGAAAAAAAAAAAGATATATTTACTGATGGCTATTGATGGATACAAATATGTGTATGCGTGCCACATTTACCGATTATCCAGTATGGTGATATTCTTAGCAGCAATTTGAGAAATTTGAACGTTTCCTAATCTCACGCAGGGCAGTGATCTCTCTCCCTTCCTAGTATTTACTCAAATGCTACTTTCTCAATGTAACTGATTCTGATCCTTTTATTTAAATGCACAAGTGAATTTAACTCACCTGTCCACAGCACTGGCAAACCTTGACCTCTATTTTCCCCACAGCACTGACCAAATGTGTGTAAAATGATAAACGCACGAAGTATATATGCATTCTTACATATACACACACAACGTTTATTGCATGTCTTGTGCTCCAATTAAGCTCTGGAGGGAAAGAAACTGAGCTGACTGATCCATCTCGCATATCTGCAGAAGGGCCAGACACAGGCTAGGCATTCCATTGAATCTACGGGGGTTTGAAATTAAATTATCTCCCAGCGCTCGCCTTCCTCGGCGCTCCTTCCCGACCACGCGCGTCCCGCCCTCTCGCGGCGCCCCCAGGCAGGGATCGGAGCATCCCGCGCGCGTCCCGCGGGACCCTCCCAGCCCGCACCTCCCCGCCGGGCGCGGCCTCCCCGGCCCAGACCTTCGCCCCGCGTCCCGGTTCACCCCCCGCCGCCCGGCCCTCACCTCTCCTGGAGGACGCGAGCGCGGCCGTCGGGCCCGGTAGCACCGCGCCGGCCGCCCCGGCCCCCGCCGGGCCCCTCCACGCGCCGCGCCCGGCCGGGGGCGCTTGAGGCCCGGCGCGCGCGCGCTCCCAGTCGGCCAGCGGGCGGCGCGGGGCGGCGGCGGCCCGGCGCGGCGGCGGCACGAGCAGGAGGAGGAGCAGCGGCGACGCACGTGACGCACCGCCCCGGGCCCTCAGAGACCCCAGCCCGCTGGGCCGCGGGAAGAGACCGCGGCGCGCGGGGGCTCCGAGGCGGCTCGGGCCTCCACAGTGGCCCGCGGTCAAGAAGAGCAGGAGGCGCCGGCGACCCGACGGGCGTTTCGGCCTTTCGCCCGCGACCAAGCCGCCGTCCATCCCCGAGCCTGTCAGTGGCCCGGGCGGGCGCGCGCTCACAGCGCCCGCGCGCGTCCGGGCCGGAGTGCGACGGCTGGAGCAAGCGTGGGCGGTGGCGCTGCCCGCCATTTCCTGCCGGGGGCGGGGCTGCGCTGTGGGCGGGGGCGGCCACGCCCCCTATAGACCCGCCCCTCGCCGCGCTTGGGCGAGCCACCTGCGGCCTTCCTGGGGCTGGAGCTAGTGTCCCGCCAGCGCGATTTGCATATTCATTGCGCTGCTGTCCTTAAAACGTTAATGACTTCGCGGACCAGTCCTGTGAAAATCCCTGGGCCACCAGACTGCCATAGATTTTACTGATTAACTCTGCCAGAGCTAAGTTCCCCAAAGTGCAGCTCTGGGGTGCGTTTTTAGAAATTATTAACAGTCCCAAGGGGATGATGCTTACACAGTGCATTTGAAGACTTAAACTTTCAGACCTCGGGGACGTGAAAAGTCGTTATCTGGGAATTTCAAACGTGGGGGCGTGAATGTTAAAAGAGAAGTACCTGAATAATAAGAGGGTATTCGAGACAGTGTCACCTCAAGGTCACTACGCCATCAGTTACTGGTCCCTTGTGTAAATTCAGAGATGTTTGTTGAATGAATGAATGCAATGCATGAGGCATCATACTGGAAAATCTCAAGACAAAAGAGATTGTTGTTGTCTTGCAGGGGTGAGCCCTGTATACACACAAGATGAAGAAGGTGTTACTAGCCACAAGAGAGCTACAGAGTGCTGGGAAGAGGAGAATAAGTATAGTTGTGGAAGATAACGCCGGTATCTGTGTAAATAGTTACCACGGCAAAACCTAAATAAACCCTCTAGCTTCACTTGCCCTCAGTTGACTTACAAACCACTAATACTGGAGGTCGTGCAGGTGGACAAAATTATATTATTAGTATCTCTCTAGCTTTGCTGTGGATAACATGTCTGCAGTGTAGCGCTATAATGCTTGCCTAGGTTGCTTTCCACGGTCTTGAAGGTCACTTTTCCTGAAACGTGCATCCTTTTCGTGGGCTCGTAGCTGTCTGATGAGGAGTGACTTAAAAGTAAACAAGGAGGTGTGGCGTCTCTGTCTCCATATTGTGTCTGTCTCTTTGCTGCCTCATGGGTCATTGAAGAAAAATTTTTAAAGAACTATAATGCAAGCTTAACCTGTGGTAGACTTTCCTAGTGTCTCTCTCTCCCCCTTTAAGGTTAAAGACACCTGCAACCCGCCATGACCAGAAACGCCAGGCCAGAAAAGGAATGAAGAGGTGGCACCCAAGCTCCTGGGGGATCTTCGCCTAGTCCTAGAAAAGATACGAATCCTCCTCCCCTGTAGTAGCTTCTCTTTCCCTCCTTATGTGTATTTTGTGTCTGTAACTCAGCTCCCTTGAATCGAGAAGCTAATCTGTGACCAAAGATCCCGTGTCTTCATTCTTTGGCCACGGAATAGAGCTCTTTCTTCTGTGTCTTGGGTCATTGGCCATATCAAGTGGCAGCAGAATTAGAGTGTTTCTTGGTTACAAAAATATAAGCAATTAAAAAATGAGGTGCACATTGTACACATAAACAAAAGTTTGATAGAAGGATATGCTTGTGCACTGGTAGTGAAAGCGATTTAACAGTATTCATCAATACCTGAAAATTGAACCTCATGAAATAATCCAGTATAATACAAGTTTATTAGATAAGACCACTGAAACTTGTCATTTTTTGTTTTGGTTGTGTGTGTGGTCTGGGGATCAAACCCAGGGCCTTGTCCCTGCAAGGCAAGGACTCTACCACTGAGCCACATCCCCAGCCAGAAACTTGTCATTTTTACAGGTCAAAATGTTCAGCATTAGTAATTTCATATGAATCAACCTAGTACGTGCAGAAGAATACTCATCATATAATGTGTGATTATGAAAAACTGGACAAACTAAGGTTCAACATTAGCAGAATGGTTAAGTAACTGTGGCACAAATATAGTTTTAAAAATTTGCATACTATAAAATCCACAGCTATTATGTGTTCAGTGTAGTGACATTTAACAATTTGTATATACCAATCAAAGAAGATCTAGACTATTTCTCCACTCCAGAAAGTTTCTTAATGGTTCTTTTCTCTAAGTCTTCCTGCAGTTATGTATATGTTTTTATCTCTCTTGGGGAAAATATGTAAGGATCACATTGATGAACCCTGTGTTAAGAGTAATTTAAACTTTAGACACTGAAAAGTTGTTTTTCCAAAGTGATCATATTCTTTTACACTACTACCAGGAATGGATGAGCATTTCTGTTGATTTACATCCTTACCAAACTTGGAACTTTTGGGTGTTTAGGGAATGGTATCTCTTTGTGATTCTAATGTACATTTCCTTGATGCCTATTAATGCTGAGTAACTTTTTAATGTATTGTTGCTGTCATCAGTACTGAGTGTAATAATATATGTAAAGTGCTTAGCACAGTACCTGGCATACTGTAGGAGAGAAATAAACGTGAGCTCTAACCGCAAGTTGGAACAGCCATGTTATGGTTTATATCTAGACGTCCTTCAGGAGTCTCATGGCCACACAGGTGGTACCTTTGGAAGGTTACTGGACTGTGGCAGCTGATAGCTAACTTGCTACTAGGAGGTAGAGCTGGGTGGTCCCTGGCAACATGGCCGAGAGGGGTATATTTCACTCCAAAACTCCTCCTTTCATGTTCTTTGCTTTCCGTCCACCATGCTGTGAGCAGTTCTCCTCCACCCAGATCCTGCCATCAGCTGCTTTGGGGTCAGCTGACTGAACTAAAACCTCTGCAAACTATCAGCCATAAAAACCTCTCCTCCTTTACATTGTGGGTGTTGGTTATTTTGTTCCAGCAACTAGGAAAGCGACCAAGACAGATTTTGGTAAGGTCCTTGTTATGACTATACCTGACCATTTAGTTAGTTCAGGAGCCTTTGGAACCAGTTCATGGGTGAAGTTTGGAAAAGTTTGAAGATGCTGCTGACTGGGGAAGCAGTCCTGGAATGCTGTAAGCCAAGCTGATGGGCTATTCTGGTCAGAGATCAGAGGACCAGAATGCTGAGAGAAATGTAGATGGCAAAGACCAAACTCAGGAGGTTTTAGAGGACTCTTTTGGCAGTTGAACTCCAGACCATGTGTGCTATACTCTGGTAGAAAGTTTGTCTGCGTTTTTCTCATTTCCCAAGTCTTTGTCCGAGACCAAGATTAGGGCAGTGGAATAATTAATCTGGCAGAGAAAATTTCAAGGCAGCCCAACATTCAGGCTGTGACATGAATACTGTTGCCAGAGTTTAGCCAGGTTTATACTAAAAAAAGGAGCAGAAAAACCCATTTAAAAGTTTTCAGTTTTGCCACAAAGAAACCTCCCACAGATAGGGAGCAGAGGAGAGCTTGGTACTGAAAAGATCAGCCTTAAATGAAGCCAAGTACTTTGGATCTAGACAACAAGAAAAATGTCTTGAGGACATGTGAAGGGCCAACAAGCCCCGTACCTTTCCAGGGCTCAAAATTGCAAAAGTGAAAGACTTTCCTTTGAGAATGGAGCCCCGGGTACCATGCTGTAGCACTGTGCCTACCTAGGGAATGTATTCCTTGGGACGTGTTTATAGCACTCGGCCATCCACCCAAAACCTCTACAGCCATGATACAAGGGAGCTAAGTTACTGTTTGAGCCGGCGCCAGATCTTTGTATCATCCACATGGTACTGGTTTTGTAGGCATGCATAATGAAAGAGTTGTAGGTCAAGGAGGCTTCCGCTCAGATTTCACAAGGCCTGGGAGACCAGGCATTGTAACCCTGAAAAGGAAGTGCATGGAGCTGTAGGACTGAGGTTGAAAATGCGGTGGAGACCCCAGAAAAAGTAGCCAGGAAGATGGAATGTCTTCAGAAAGTCATAAGGCATGAGCAAAGCCAGCCCAAGACAGAAGCCACGGGAGGCAAAGCCACCAGCAATGCCATGGGGCAGGGGCAAAACTTGCCCCAGATGTTGGACTTGGAGCTATAGGATTTAGTGTTTTCCCTGGTGGTTTCCAGTCTTACTTTTGTCTCATTGGTTTCCATGCCTCTATCCCTCCCTTTGGGCATGGGAGTGTTTCTCCCATGCCATTGTATGTCAGAAGGATTTAACTTTCTCTTTGATTTTTACAGGAGTTCACAGCTAAGAGTTTGCATTAAGTCTCAGAGGGGAATTTGGACTTGGCTTCAGCAATACTAGAACTTGTAAGGCTTTGGCAATTTTCGGAGATAAACTAAATGTATTTGCATAAAGAGATGTGCATGAGTCTTTTGGGGACCAAGGGTGGAATGTTATGGTTTATATTAGATGTTCCTCAAGAGCCTCGTGCATTCACCAGTGGGACCTTTGAGGGGTGATTGGATTATGGGGGCTTGTACCTGCCTTCCTGTTCAGAGCTGTGGCCTGGTCAGAAGAGGCAGGTCATTGGGAGTATGGCCCAGAAAGGTCTATCTGCCTCCCTGGTTCCTTCCCTCACATTCTTTGCTCCTGTCTGCCATGCCACAAGCAGCTTTCCTCTGTCCAGATCCTCCCATTATGCAGTTCTGCCTTGGAGCCAGCTGACTATGAACTGAAACCTCTACAAACTGTGAGCCAAAGTAAAGTTCTCCTCTTTTAAATTGTGGCTGCTGGATATTTTGTCCCAGCAATGAGGAAAGTAGCTACGATAAGCCAGTAACACTGTTTGTTTTGGTTTTGAAAGCATTTCCCAACTTGCCTGTATCAGCTAGAGCAGAGTTGTATTGCATTTTCTAACACAGTGTATAATTGAGAAATTTTATTTAAGGCTCTGTCTTAGTTATTTTCTTCACCACTGACACAATCCCCGGCACCCACAACTTAAAGGAAGAAAGGTTTATAGGTGTCTCTGGCTCCCAGCATGGTGGCAGGGAAAGGTTATTCTGGTTCATAGTTGGTAGAGGTTTTGGGTCATAGTCAGCTAGCTCCAAGGCAGCACATCAGGATGGAAGAGCCTGGTTGGAGGAAGCAAAGATGTGGAGAGAAGGGCCAGGGATATAGCTCAGCAGCACAGCACTTGCCTGGCAAGTGCAAGGTCCTGAGTTCGATTCCTAGTACCAAAAACAGAAAGGTGGAGGGAGGAGCTGGGGTGGGAGGCAGATAAGCAGTCCTGCCCCTGATGTTTGTAGGGATAAGGAAAAGAAACAACGGAGGCCCGCAGTCCATTTATATAAATCTTTAAAAGCTATAAATCAAGCTAAGCAACTATTAAAAGACGTGTTCTATCTATTTTCCTTGGCAAATATACTTTCATACTGATAAAACAGACCATATATGTAAAATGCCTGTTTTTTACATCACCAACAGTTAGAAAAACAGTAAAAGTAATGAATATAATAATAATTAGCACATTTGGGTGTTCTGTTCATGAACTAGTAAGGATTCCTAGAATAGAGACTTCCATAGCATATGCCTTTGTATCTATTCCATAAAATGAATTTTTCTTTCCTTTATTTCTGCAAAATCACTAATTATGAATATTTTCACATAATTTGTTCTCTTAGGATAGAAAATACCTAAAGGGTTAAGGAAAGGCAAGCCTGGCATGTGGCACACAGCTGTAATCCCAGCACTAGGAGGCTGAGGCAGAAGAATCTCTGCAAATTCAAGGCCAGCGTGGGCTACATAGTGAGTTCCAGTATATAAATAAATAAATAAAGTTGAGCGAAATCTGAACATCTTGCATCAAAAAGTAATTGTAAAAAAAATTTATTATTTAGCATCATTAGGGGGTTTCATCATTGTGGGACCATCGCAGAGTACACAAGCCTAGAAGGTCTGTGGTGTAGCTCACTGCCTCAAGCCTGTGCAGCATGTTACTGCCCCGAACGCTGTGGCCACTGGAACACAACAGTATCTGTCCACTGAAACATATCTAAATATAGAAAGATACAGTGCAAAGGATAAAACCTGGCGCACTTGTCTAGGGCACTCAGCTGAATGGAGCTCACAGCTCACAGGACTGGAAGCTGTTCTGCTGGGTGCGTGAGAGAGAATGTGACAGCTGAGGGCATTGCTGTACACTACCGCAGGCTTCCTAAATATCACATGCTTAGGCCAGCCTCAATTTATATTTTTCCTTTCTTCAATGGTAATTTAACCTTGGTGTACTGTATTTTTGTACTTTATAAACTTTAAATTTTTGTTTTTAACCTTTTTGATCCATTGGTAGGACACTTACTTTATTTTTTATTTTTTTATCTCTCTGAGACAGGGTCTCACTGTGCAGTTCAGGCTGGCCTTGCGCTTCCTTTGTAGCCCTGGCTGGTCTCAAACTCTCAGTGATAGGGCACTTAGCTTAAAACAGTTGTACAAACAATGTTTTCTTGCTTTATGTCTTGCTTTGTAAGATTTTCTTCTTCAAATTTACTTTTTAAATTTTTTGTGTGTGACAAACTAAGACAAACACATCAGCTGAGGCCTGCACAGGGTTGGGGCACCAGCATCCCCACCTCCCACCTCCGCACCTTGTCCCCATGGAAGGTCTCCTGGGGTGGTGGCATGCATGGTGATGTCTCCTCCTGTGGCACCATAATACCTCTTTTCTGATCCCCCTTGCAGGCCCTGCCTGAGGCTCTGGGAGACAACTCCAAAACAGGTCCACAGTGGTTGGCTAGGCTTGTCTTGCAAGCAGATCATGCACCATCAACATTTCTCTCCATTAGTGAAACTCTTCTGGTGTCGGGGCCATGTTTTCAAACTTTGCAGAAGCTTCATGTTTCCAAAAGCTTCTGCTAAGCCCTGCACCATGAATTCTCCTGGGGTTCTTTCTCTCCAAACTCTTGGTTGGCTGTGTGTTCCTGCTCGGGTTCCAACAACTCCTCATGGATCATTTCCACAGGAACCTCCCCCAGGAACTTTTCAGGGTCACCCTCACCCATACCCAGGATGAAATTGTTGCCAGCTCACTCACAGCCTGGATGGTTTTTGCAAACTCCTCATCCTTGGCAAGTTCTTCGAAGTCATGTGATTCTCCAGACACTACTTCTCATCTTGCTGTCATAGCAGTTCAGGGGGGCATCTCAGAGAGGACCCGGGTCACCCATGACTTCTCCCTGCTCCTGTAGGACACAGGCACTGTGTGCAAATTGACAAGGTGGAAGGCCCTGGGATCCTCATGCGCCAGGTCACAAAGGGTTTCAATTTGTAGTCTGCAATATTGTCCCCGGCAAGATTGCTATCCTGTCCAAAAGAGCCTTTTAGGGCATGTTGACTTGGTTGTCAATGCAAAATGATGTCTCTGCTTTAAAGGAAATATGAAAATTGCTTGGCATGGTGGCACACACCTATAATCCCAGCACTCAGGAGGCTGAGGCAGGAGGATCACTGAGTTTGAGGCCTGGGCTATATAAACAAATTCAAGGCCAGCCTGTACTACATAGTGAGAACATGTCTCAAAAAAAACCAAACCTCTTCTCTCCAAATAAGGAAATAAGAAAATAGTTTATTCTGAGCCAAATATGAATGACAATGACCTAGCAGCACAAATTTGAGATACTTTAAAAGATGCTCTATCATGGAGGAGGCTACATCACCTTTTGAAGGCACAGAACAAAAAAACATAAATCAATAAATTTAACAATTATATTGGCAGGAGCTCCAAGCAGCCAGGTTATAGCAAGGCAGAGAGGTCTCTTATACAGGTTTCAGATGTTATCTATAGCCTTGAGTTAGGGCCTGTGGCATTCAGTGAGGGTGCATTCGAAGAAATTTGGAGAGATTAATCTATTAGCAGAATTAGACAGACACAAAAACTAAGCTCACTGGCTCTTCAAGGGCCTGACATAGCCTAAGGTAATTCTGGCAGTTGACCTACAACATTCCATCTCTCTGTGATGGTGATGGTCAAGTTGGCCAAGGTCTAGCTTAGCTGTCTGCAGGAGCTTTGCTGTAGGTGCAGCTTCTTCAGAGGACTTCAGTTTACAGGGCCCCCTATAGGTGAAGGTCCCCTTAGGGACTAACCCTGACCTTGGAGAAGCAACCATCACCCATTTTCCCACCCTTGTCCTCGTCTGTAATCACCTTTAATTGTGTTTGCAGGTCAGTCACTCCACAAAGCCTCTTACTGCATTAGCAGTGAACGGCTTTTTAGGCTAAGGAGCTGTGATGAACGAAACAAACCCAAACACAGGAGGAAACGATTGATCAGGAGACAGAGTGAACATAGGTGCAGGAGGCTGCCGCCGGCATCGCACCGCGGACTGTTTACTGTCAGACTGTTTACTGTACAGCCTGTTTTTCTAAGGAGGAGTCCGATCTGGGGTCATGGTGACAGTAGAGGGCAGTAAATGTGTAAGATGGGAAAACAGTCATTATATTATCTAGTGTTACACACGGTGTACAGCGTTACCTTGCTTCACCCGTATTCAGCTAGCAGAGCCGAAAGAATCTCTATCCTGGCAGCACCGCGCATGTGTGAAGAATGGGATGGGTTAGGACCTCACCCAGCTGTGCCTGCACTCGGCGATAGGATTTCCTCGGCTCCCTTATGATCTTTCCGGACCTTCACTACCAATGTGGTCTGTCGTTGCCTAAAGTGTTGTTATGGGTGCTTTAACAATTAATCGGTCTTCTGTCTTTCCTAAACAGACTCCTGACCGGTCTCTGTCTCTGATGTTGACACAGACACAAAGCCCTCCAAGGCACTGGGCGTTCTTAAGCGCTGTTGGTGAATCTGCTTAAGCGCTTTTGGTGAATCTGCTACCGGAGAGGTGTCAACGTTTCACCTGATATCCAGGTTCTTTGTACCCCAACAAAGAACTGAGCCAGGCACACAGAAGTAGTAGGAAGGGCCGAGATTTATGAAAGGGAACATATACACTATAGCAGGAGTCGTCGGGACAGGAAAGCTTGACAGGGAGTTTGACTTTAGTCTGGCCCCTCTGTTTGTTTGTTTGTTTATTTATTTGTCTTTTTGAGATAGGGTCTGACTATGCAGTTCAGGTTGGCCTTGAGCTCACTTTGTAGCCCAGGCTGGTCTGAACTCTCAATGATCGTCCTGCCTCAGCCTCCCTAGTGTTAGGATTACAGGCTGGCCTCTCTGTTTTAGGTGTGAACTTAAAAGATACTTGGAAGCCACCTGAGTGGGGTGCAACTATAATCCCAGCCCTCAGGAGGCTGAGGTAGGAGAATCACTGCAAGTTTGAAAACAGCCTGGACTACACAGTGAGTTCAAGGCCAGCCTGGACTACACAGCAAGGTCCTTTCTCAAAAACCAAATAAAATAATTAAAGTGCACTTGGGAGAGTTCCAAGCAAGCAGTTCTGAGAGGTGGTAACTGTCAGTAATAGAAGTACAGCCTCAAGAACAGAGGGCAGGCAGAGCCAGAGGTGGCCACTGCAGTGAGCTCCAGGGTTGGCTTTTTTTGTTTTGCTAGAATTTGAGGAGCGCTCGGGGGTGGTAGGTAGCTGAGCTCTGCTCAGTTGATTGGGTCTCTATCGCCCATCAGGAGGGCTTTTGGGGGAAGCTTAGAGGGACTAACATGGGAGCCAAACCCACTGGTGGGGAGGTCAAAAGCACAGTGCTGGTTACGCTGGGTTGTTTGAGCAGGTGGAGCGCATGTTCCTTGGGTGTAGGTCAGGGGTCAGGGAAGTGTGCTAGAGAGGCATCTTTCTCAGGCTCCTGTCAGGATGTTAAGGAAGTAAGGGGAGAGCAGCTCCCCTTCTCCATGAGCCTCAGGGCAGGACACCTCCCACACTGTTGGGCGACTGAAATCCTTTCCTTTATTTAGAAGTGTAGGCTTCTCTTTTCCTATCGTGCTTTAAATTTCACCTCATCTTTCTTATTGAGCTTATATTTTTATTGAGTTCTTTTATAGAGAAGCCGTTATAAAGAATTTCCCTGTCCTTGTTGATTTAAATTTTCTCACTGGGTTCTTTTTTCCTTAATCTTCTGTTTGTTTCTTTCTCTTCCCTTAAAAACATATACTTTCATACTACAGATAATTTTTTTGTTGCTTTTTTAATGCTGAATGTAGATGACTCTAAAGTTTCAATTTTTGTGGTCAGGATGGTTTCTCCTGGAATTCTTTCTTGTTGTCTGCCAGACAGTTTGTCTTGCCTTCTTGCCTGCTGCTGAGGGCATAGTTCTTGGGCTCTGTTCACTTTTCTGTAGCCCTAAGTTATGCATTAATAGGAGGCTGCTAGCTCGGGTCACCCACGACCTTTGCTAGAGTGACTGTGTTCTAATATCTTTTTGAGGTTCCATTGAGTATCCTGCATCGGACTTTCTTCACCATGGTGAGATAGATGGGGAGGAGAAAGAGATGGAGGAGTAGTTAGTAGCAAACAGGTTAGTATTTCTTCATACAATAGGGTTATTATAGCCTTGGTAGGAAGCTATCTCATATTTTGGGCGGGCTTGCTGTTTTTACTGTATGGTTTTGTTTTTAACAAAGGGGTACTAGTTGACTGAGTTGCCCCAGAGTGGATGTCAGTTAGATATGTTTATCTCAAGTCTGAAAATATTTATGTAAGAATTGATGGCTGTCTTTTATCAAGGGAGTTTTAGGAGTCTAGGGTAGGTCAGGATATCTCTGTTCTTATATCTAGGTATAGACTGCGGTTAGGGAAAATGTTTTCTCATGGCCCTTTTGTTGAGGAGTCTCGTTTATGGGCCATTGGAGAGACATTAGACCAGGCATCAAGCTTTAAAACTGTGGCTGTACTTTGTAGCTATTTTATGAAATTTTGAAGCTTTAGCTAATCATCTGCCAGTAGAGGATATATATATATATATATATATATATATACACATATATATATATATAAACTAAGGAAATAGTTGTTCATTTAATGAATCATAACATGGTTGTGGATAATATTTTGTCAACATTTAAATAATCTTCATCTTTTCAAACTCTAGTTAAGTGACTAAAAAACCTAACAATGGAAAACATGAGAAATTACCTCAGTAAAATATAAAAACATTTGTCTTTTAATCTAGTTTTTAAAAATTTAACAAAGAATATTTTAGTATCTTAAGAAAACATTGCTTTAGACATAGAAAACTTAACCTAAATTATAGTGAACTTTGTGTGTGTGTATATATATGTATACACACACATATATGTGTATATATATATATATTTTTTATAACATCTGTTGAGGTGGTGGAAAACTGGAAAAGCCACCTACCAGTGGAGAAAACTGAAGTAAACTAGCAACTGCTTTTTTTAACAACAGTTTTGTCCAATAGTTTTTTAGGTCCAAGAGCAGCTACTTAGGGAAAACTTTAAAAATATATATACTATTTTAGTATTAAAAATTTAACTCTTAGGGCCAGGGATATAGCTCAGATGCACAAGTCCTGAGTTCGATTCCTGATACAAAAAAAAATTAACTCTTAGTCAACCCCAGAAAGTAATCTTAAACCTTTATGTAGTGGCCCTGAATCAAGGCCAGCAGTTTTCTGTCGCTGTTGGTTTCAAACAGGAGCCTAAAGTGGTATCTTTCTATGGTCTGTTGGCCATTTCAGAACTTTAGAAATGTAACGGTCAATTCACTAGGAAGTAACAAATAACTAAATAAATTTTACGAGAGGACCTCAAGATGGCGACCAGGTAGGCAGCAGAGAGAGAACCGCCCGGAGGAATGCCACTCAGACAAAGGAATATAGGAATATAGCAACATGTGAAGGACAGAAGGAAAGAGGTGGGTATCCTGAACTCACGAAGGATCTGAAATGGGAATTGAAGCCCTCGGAAAGACTAAGCAAAACCTCTGCTGGAGGAAAGGATCGGAGATCCCCCCTGGCGCAGTCGGAGGGAGAGGAGAAGGAGGAAGTCACCGCTCCAAGCCCACCCTTGGCCCACGCCCTCGTTCCGGCATTTGCAGCTTCAGCTTCGGAGGCCCACGCTCATGGAAGCCTCCCGACTCGGCCAGGGGAGAGCGGAGTTCCGAGAGCTGGTCCAGGGCTGGAGAGAGGAGGGCGCAGCCAGCAAAGGAGGCAATGGCGGTCGGGAGCAGTTGTCGGACCCAGTGTGAGAATGAGAGGTTGCGACAGCCCCTGGGGCAGAGGCCCCACCCTGCGGCAACCTTCCTAATCAGTGCCTGGAGAGAATCAATGCAACTAGTACACAGCCCACCATGCCCGGCTCTGCACCTGCCTCAAGGTGGTGAACCCCGCCTCTGTGCTGGGTGAGCAGCTACTGGCAGAGGGCAGTGGGGAACCTAGGCGGCGGTGAGCCGCGGCGGCTCCCAGGGATCCAGCCAAGGAGCTGATGGGGGCTCCAGCACCGCAAGGGGAGGGAGATGCAGTTGGAGGTGGATCGTGTGGCTCCACGCCCTTCTCACTCCAACATCAGGCTGGAAGCACGAGCTGGGTTGCCGGGACTCAGCTCCTACCCTGAGCTCTCCCTGGGAGCACCTTGAGTCTCGGCAGCTTGAGCAAGCACCACCTGTTCCTGGCAACAATGGGATGAATCCATGGTCTTCAGGACTCACCCCAAACTATTAATGTGAGCACCAAGAGGGTCTCCTTACAGCTTGCACATATGAACCTTGCATAGCAACAAATTAGATGAAAAGCAGCAGACCAGGAGTCTGAAAAACAACATACTCTATACAGCAGACCCGAGAAAATACTCCAACTCTATTCTAGAACTAATCTTTAAACTCAATTCATACCCTGAACTAACACAGTGAGAACGGGCTGGGGAGATTTCAAGCCCTTATACCAAGCATCGTAAGTTCATCCAATGCCCAGCTTCAAGGGGTGGGGAACGGTAATACTGGACATCAGGAGGAGGGAGGAGGAGAAAAAGGGCCTCTGGCATTGAGACAACAGGACAGAGCCGAACAGGTCACCGAGGGCACCCCGATGGGGGCATATGCCCCGTGGTTGCTCTGCTGAGGGCCCCATGGCTGCTCCACTGTGGGCCCTGCGGCTGCTCCACTGTGGGCCCCTCAGCTGCTCTGCTGAGGGCCCTGCAGCTGCTCTGCTGTGGGCCCCACTGAGGGCGCCCCACAGACTGGACCTGCCCCCACCCATAGCACAGTGATGGGGCGGAGCCAGGTGGTCTGCTGTGAGCATAGGTGCTTTTCCACCTCCAACCATGGCAGTTTGTATACACCCATGTATGCTATAGTATAGTCTGAGGCAGCTATATCTCTTCCCAAGGCGAGAGTCCAGGGGTATAGATAAACCCAGGAGTACAGTTATTATCACAGGGAAGATGACTGATTGAGTGGTAGGGCAACAGAGATGAGGGAGGAGAAAACTGAATGATCAAACGGGCCATCACCCATGTAACTGAGTAACAAATGTGAAGGTAACATTTATGTAGGACAGCATCCAGAGCTAATTCCCTTTTATGTTCTCTGTAATTTGTATTTCCTCAATCCTTTTTGTATTAACAGAAGTGAAGATAACTTTATGTTATGCAGCATCCAGTGATGATTCCCTACTATCTTCTCTATAATTTAGTATTTCCTTTAATGTTTGTGTGTTAACTAGTGTGAAGATGACATTATGTAATACAACATCCAGTGCTAATTCCCTGCTATGTTCTGTATAATTTTGTATTTTTGATATTGTTTATGGCTTGTTCTGGTTTGTATGTCTCCATTCTTTTGTCTTTAAAATAAAAAAATAAAAAAACGCTTTATGTATATTAATCATTTATTAAAACAATTTAATAAATAAAATATCTTTTATAAGCCTTAAGAAGCCAAGGATATTCAAGGATATTTGAATTTACATTTATCAATTGATGACTTATACATGTTGTTCATGAACATTTTTAGCATTAACCTTATTTTTATTTATTTATTCATCTTAGCCATTATTTTAGATGATTTATAAAAACCAAAACATAGTATAGTTATCATTTTAAAGCTATATTATTTTTATCTTTAACCCTAAGGAAAAATTCTTGGAAGTTATTGTACACAAAAAACAATAGACATTGCATTTATAAAACCAATTTTTTTTGGATAAGTATTACCTTGATCAGGTAACACCTGAATGGAAGCCTGTCACCAAGTTTAAAGATGTTTTTACTCTTGTAAACGTGTAACAGCATGTAACAGAAGTATTTGGGCAAATGTGAGTGTCTATTTATCTATAAAGCAACTTTAACAGAATTTTGGGGAAATAACATATACCTAAAAGTTAACACACAGAAGTACATATATTAACCTAAATCACATATACCCTTTATGTTACTTTAAAGCTTTTATTTGGTAGTCTTTTGCAAGCTTTGAGCCTATTAACTCATCTGGCAGTATTTTGAGTATGGCTATCCCCATCAATCTGCACTATCAACTTTTTTTTGGGGGGGTTTGGAAAGCTCTGAGCAAACAGAAGTTTATTTATTTATTTATTTTTTGGTCTTTTTTGAGATAAGGTCTTGCTATGCAGTTTAGATTAGGCTTGAGCTCACTTTGTAGCCCAGGCTGATCTCGACCTCTCAACGATCCTCCTGCCTCAGCCTCCTGAGTGCTGGGATTACAGGCGTGCCCCACCACACCTGGCTCCAAGCCAGAAGTTTATAAAGGCTGAAAAGAAAAACAAATTTTTGAGCTCAAAAAATAATTCTGTTTCAAATGAAGGACCTGCAATTACTTTAATCAATTATTAAAACAGCCAGGTGTGGTGGTGCACGCCTATGATCCCCGCATTCAGGAGGCTGAGGCAGGAGGATCATTGCGAGTTCAAGGCCGCCCTGGGCTACAAAGTGAGCTCAAGGCCAGCCTGAACTGCATAGCAAGACCCTGTCTCAAAAAGACAACCCCCCCAATCAATTATTAAAACAGATTAAAAGGCAGGAAGACAAGATAACATATGAGACACACAAAACAACTATATTAAAGTACAATCTTACATGTATTAGCCATGTTGAATTATAATAATCTTTTTCGCCGGGCATGGTGGCACTTGCCTGTAATCCCGGCACTCGGGAGGCTGAGGCAAGAGGATCATTGCGAGTTCAAGACCAGCCTTGGTTACAAAGTGAGTTCAAGGCGAGCCTGAACTGTATAGTGAGACCTTGTCTCAAAAAGATATATATATGTGTGTGTGTGTGTGTGTGTGTATGTGTGTATAATAATCTTTTTCATAGTTGCAGGTTTGTAACTATAAATACGCTAGTCAGAATTTTTTAGGGTTTATCAACTAGCTCTCTTTTCTATGTAAGTTACGATAGTATTTTTAAAATAGTGTAAGCTGTTATGAGGGCCTTTTTTAGTTAACATTGTAGACATAACCAAAGAGTCAGGAGGGAGAAAAAGAGAAGCACTTTGAGGCCTTGTCTTTTTACTCTCTAATTTACCTTTGGAGAAAAATCAGCTTTTGAAAATCTTTTAAATTGGTCCCAAGTTTATAAAATATAACCAGAAGGTGATGTTTTGGGGACATGAACAGACGGAGTTACTCATAATCATGTGCTACATGTCTTTAAGGGTTCTCTTGTGCACTTTTGGAAAGAGAGGGACAACAAAAAGAGAAAAGGGAGAAAAACCAGGATCCTCCCCCGAAGTCAAGCAGGTTACTTGTGTGACCCTCAGAGCCTCCCCGATACGCAGAACCAGAACTGCCCAGGAGGGCAGCTCTTCCCACTTACTCCATTGTTTTATTTGGGGGGGCGGTACCGGGAATCAAATTCAAGACCTTGCGCCTGCCAGGCAGGGGCTTGTGCCGCTGAGCTCTAACCCTGGGTACCCACTAACTCCAGAGTCAAAATCACTCAGCCGGTGGCTCTGCCTTGTTTCTCTTATGGACTTGTCTAGGCATCCGGTGAATGATACAGAAATTTGAGCTATTTCACCCTTTCTCAATAGATCAAGAAAGCAGGAAAAGGAGTTGTATGCAAGAGCTGCATTTTATTTAAAAACCCAACACACACACACACACACACACACACACACACACACACACGGGGAACACACATAAGGGCTTAGAAAGTCCAGAGAGGTCACTTAGTAACTATAGATCATATACCAACTTAGATAGCGAGGTAAACTTATGGACAAAATTATCGTGAGAATAACTGCATCAAACCTGCAGGAGGCAGGAAGCAGGCTGGGTTAGAGAAGCATCCCCAGAGGCGGGCTCCGCAGGCAGCCCTGGGGCTCTAAGACCCGGAAAAGCAGCAGCTGACAGCTGCTAAGCGCCAGGGGCCGCCCCTCCCTCCTGGAGCTAGGCTCCTACCCTGCCCCGTTCCCCGCCTCTCCTCCGTAACTAAAGTTGTATCAGGAAAAAGCGAGGGGATTTGAGACAGGGAAAGAGAAGCAAGGGAAAAATGAAAAACCTTTAGGCTGAGCTTCCCAGAGTAAGAGTCTCGGCTCTCTCCAGGCCTCCTTTTGTGCTCTTTCATGGTCACCAAGAGAAATGTCACTGGGCTGGGCCTGTGGGTCCCCGAAGTTGAAAATAAGGCACCTATCCCACCCTTGCAGCGTAAGTTTTCGGGATCGCTGATTCCCATGGTGGAGAAAGAATTTTCAGGATGTGTCAGGAGGAGACACGAGAAGGGTTGATAGACAGAGGTTAGGGCACCCAGAGCAGGGGGAACGTTGTGACATTTAAGGAGCTGGGGACACTACGGGCTGTCTTGATGATGGGTGAGTTAGGAGTATTCTTGCTGTCTGTCAGGTTCCAATACTAGTCATATACACGTGTGTGCAGGTGGGATCAGCTACCCTCCTACATTGCTGCTTCCTTGGGGGTGGAGGAGACACAATTTACAGGTAAAAAAGACAGGTTCACAAGGCTGGATTTATAGGTGTATTGTGTTTAAGACCTTTGGGGATTTTTTTTTTTTTTAGTTTCCTGGGCGGGAAAAATGTTTCAATGAGAGTCTTTACGCTGTATGTAAGCACAATTTAAAAAAATCTTAATTTCCTTTTTTTTAAATCTAGTTTTTGTTTTTAAATCCCATCTCAAAACTGCAGACACAGAGAACTGCTGTATTTGGGAAAAATACAGAATCAATCCCCAAGTCAGGTGAGCTCCCTGCTGGAACTTGCAATTCATACCGGGAACTTCTGTACACTCTGGGACCTGTGATCCTCCTGCCTCAGCCTCCAAAAGTGCTAGGATCACAGGTCACCAGGCCCAGTTCTAAACGTGGCTTTCTTGAACTACTTTTTCTTTTTGTTCTTTTTCTAAAACAAGGCCAATGCAAGGCTACGTTGATTGACAGATGCTCTTAAATTTTAGAGGATCACTGTAGCATAAGCAAAAAAGAGTTCCCATTAGACATTGTGCCTCCTTCTCTCCGTAAGTTTTCCTGCCATTGTCCACCAGGGGGACGTTTCCCTCCTTCGAGAGGCCCTGTCCTGCTTTCTGTGCCCTTCCCCGCCCCCTCCTTCCTTCTGGTGTCCAAGTCCCTTCTCATAGCTCTGAGATCTGACAGTTCTGAAATCTCCTGGGACTCCACCATGGAGCGTGTCTCGACATTTCCTCTACTGACTCTACCTAAGCTACCATACATTTCAAAGTCAAACAGGCCCCTTTTGGTGTTTTCCAAACAGACAGCCTGCTGTTTCCTGAGCTTTTTCTGATAACATCTTTCACTGGGTTTTGGTAGTTTTCTTGGTGGACAGGTGGTGTAAGCCTCCCTATCCACTAAGCTCTGCTGATGTCTCAGTTTCTCTAACAAAAAGGCTGTAGGTTTGAAATGTCTGCCCTGCAAGAATTAGGATCGAGTGGCGAGCATTGCTTGCAGAACAATGCAGTGGGTAATGGAATGGGCGCCTGGATAACCCTAATTTCTTTCTCCTTCTCATGCTGAATTTTCCCATTTCTAAAAAGAACTCGGGCTGGAGATATAGCTCAGAGGCACAAGTGCCTGCCTGGCAAGCACAAGGTCCTGATACCAAGAAAAGAGAGAACTTTGCCATAATGATCCCATCTATCTCTTAGATGAGAATTAAAATGACCATGAATTGTCAAATCTTAATCCAGACCTGGTCTATAGTATGTGCTCAATAAACTGCCTATTTTGGTCATGAATTTGTCTATGAATCCAAAGGGTCTTAGGTAATAAGAAATTTATTCCTCCATAGGGTACTACATCTTTTAGAAATGCTCTTGGGTGTAAGTAACACTAACCTTGACTTACAGTAGTTCAAACAACTACGGGTTTATTTAAATCTTACCGAACATGGTTAAAAGTTGACAGTTCAGGGCTGATTCAGGGTTGAGAAATGTCCTGAGAAATCTGACCCCTGCCTTTCCACTCTGTTTTGCTCACTGTACTCCACTTGCAGCAATGCAGTATCCTACAGCCACTCCTTCTTCCACTGTCCTGAGAGAGATAGAAAAATAAAATAGCAAAACCCCACGAGACCTCTGACGCCCTAGGCAAGAGCACATGTGTTGGGTCTCCTCGCCTGCCCTTCAGTCATTGCTCTCTTCATTACAGGTTCATAAATATACTACACGTCAGGCATTTCATTAAGACCCCCATGAATTGTGGGACGAGGATGTGTGTTGAGACTCTCAAAGATGACTCAGCACCCTGTCAGTCATTCCCGTCAATCACCTCTGGAGACTGGGGAGGCACCCGGGCTGGCATGCATGGCCCTCAAATTCCAAAAGCCTGGCTTGTCTGTGCGCTGTCACTCTTACTGTTTCCTTGCCTGTGACCTCGGTGCAGTGTTCTTACTTTTCTGTCACCCTGGCGCCATTTTCCCCTCTATGCCATGTCTCTGCTTGGCACAGATTTTCCCTGAGCATAGCTTCCCGCGATCTGTGATAAAGTAGCTGCTTGCCACTTGCTGCTGGTTGTTTCGTTGCCAGGTCTATCCTTGTCATACACAGGAGCCTGAAGAATAGCGGTGCACTCCCTGGTAATGTGGGCGTGGCTTTCCTTCTCAAACTTGTTCGCTGCTGTAGCATAGCACTAAGTCTCACAGTCACAGTCCAGGTTGGAAGAAAATCAAAGTTGAAGGGGTCAATCCTTTCTTGTTCTAAGGATTTGCCTTTTATTAAAAAAAAAAAAAAGGCCTCCCCACAGGTATAAATCTTAGTGGTCAGAACTGTGTCACCTACCCAGTTTTAGCAGTAGGGGAGGCTAGAAATATTTAGCTTTTCTGCCTCAGTAGAATGGCACAGAGGAAGTAGGGAAATGTGTATCCATCCAGCTTGTATCATCTGTCACAGGGGGTAAGGGAAACACGGAGCGCAGACACGGGCAGCTTCTGAGGAGACAGCATCATTTCTCCACCCACAGGGACCTAAGGAGACCAGAACTGAGAGTGTGGGAACAGCAAGAAGTGTTTTATGTCCAGCCAGGCCCTTGGGAGAGGAAAAGGCTCTCTGCCCCTTTTTACTTTCCACTAACACTTATTAAGTGGCTTTTAAGTTACTGGGTTGTGTGGTTGGATGATATTAATGCAGTTTCGTCTCCAGGGATAGAGCAGCATGTGCTTGCCAAGCTGTAGGACCTGATAGCCACCGAGGTACATAAGGCACCTTAGGGAAAGCCCGGAGAGGGAGTGCTTGACTCAGACTGGGGACTCAGGAAGTGGGCCTTAGGAGGTGGCACTGCAGCCGTATTTTGAAAGCTGACAAGGATCTGGGAAAGGGAGCAAGGGGTGGAAAGAGCACAGGTCGTGGCAGTGTGTGTAAAGGTCTAGAGGCGAGGGGGCCGCCCAGATGACCCAAAGAGCCTTGAGAATATTAGGGCTGGAGTTAGGGTCTCTGTTGGGGCCTAATGAGAAGCTGGTCCAGGAAGGGGACTGAGAACCTTGTTCACTGAACTGAGACATTTGTATGGATTGGTGGAGCTCAAGTCAGGGAATTACATGACTCAACCAACTTTTAAAATTGCTTTAACAGGCCATTTAGAGGAGAGGAGGATGCGATCAGAGAAGGGGCAATTAGAAGGCAATCCCAAGAATCAGGAAGCCACAGTGGGTGTCTGAACCAACGCGGTGTTGGAGGACATCTAGAGGACGGTTGAGGTAAAATCAATAGGTCTTGATCACTGACTGAATCTGTGTTGCTGAGAATTCAGGGATGAAAGAAGCTGCGTTTCTGGCCTAGACCACGGTGCAAACACAGTGCTCACGATGACAGTGGAAATACTGAAGGAGCAAGGTAGTTGTTGAACAGCTGAGTTTTAAGTGCTTGCAGAACCCTTCAATTCAGGGTGTCTGGTCAGCCCAAAGTGTGGTCAAAACAGGGTGCTGATTCATCGCCTGCAGAGAGATAGTGGTCGGAGTCTGTGGGGCGGGGTTCACACGCCACTTTCAGGCAGTGTCTCAGAGCCACCACTGCCCCAGGGCTGCCTTTTGAGGCATCTTATGCAAAATGAAACAAAACAACCCCCCAAACACACACATAGACACACATTCCCAAAACAACTTTTTTGAAGTGAGTGTATGATGTCTCTATATAACAATCATAAAGTCAGTTTGCAAAAATTGTAAAAGTACAATGAAAAGAAAATTTTTTTTGTGGTACTGAGAATTGAACCCCCCCTTTTTTTGTTTTAAATTTAGAGACAATCTTGCTAAATCACTAAGTTGCCTGAGCCAGGCTTGAATATGTGACCTTCCTGACTCACTTCAGCCACCCAGAGATCCAGGATTACCGAAGTGCACAACCAAGCCCAGCTAAAACTTACATTTTTAATCAGAGTAATTAAGAACTCACAGTCACTAGGTGTGCACAGCAGCCTCCTGGATGACTCTCCATACTTCACATCTTGGTATTCATACCTTGTGTAGTGCTTTTCTGCATTCTCAAAGGGGCTACGTGACTAATAGAAGGTGGTAGGAGCCATGATATATCAACTTGGGCCATTTATTCTGGGGGAAGCCCGCTGCCATCTCGGGGACAGTGCTCCAGAGAGGCCCACGTACACCAGAACTGAGGCCCCTGCCAACAGCCCTGTGTGTGTGCCATCTTGAAATGAGGTCACCCAGCTGGGGATATAGCTCAGTGGAATAAGCGCTTGCCTAGCAAGCACAGGGTCCTGAGTTCGATCCCCAGTACCGCAAAAAAAAAAAAAAAAAAAAAAGTAGAAATGAGGTCACCCAGCCCCATGCACTCATAGGTGGGACTTTTCTGAGGTGGCTGGGTCCAGAGTATGTGAATGTGGATAAAGGGTATGTGAATATGGATTAAAGATTTGATAACTAAATTAGTCCATTGATTGGTTTAGCGTAGTTCTGGGTATAGACAATAGGAAGACCTGCACTAGGCGTGGTAGCACCCCCAAAAGGCTTGCGGCCTGGGTGGGACAAAGCTTGCTGCTACAGCTTCACTTCACCGCCTCCTGCCTGCCCAGCCACGGCCTGTTTCTCTTCTGCAATGCCATGCTGTCTTGCATTGGAGCTAGACAACTACAGACTGAAACTTCTACAAACTGTGAGCTGAAATAACCCTTTTCTCCTTTAACTGGTGAGTGTTGGTATTTGTCCCAGAAAAAAGAAAGAAATTAAGACAGATAATAATTTCATAAATAAATGATTGTTATAAAATAGCTATCCTATGCTTAATTAGTAATTTTAAATTTATTTCCACATATTAGTAATACCTGTGAATTATTTATTTATGGTAATAGTTATTTATGGTAAATAGCTATTACTCATTATATCATGGTCATAGATTTAAACTGTGACCTCAGCAACACCATTTTGATACAAAGTTAAAAATGATATGACCTACAAAATAGCAAATATAATCGGTACATTTTATCAGGAAGGAATTTGTTGCTGCTTTTATGACACTAACTGATTAGCATGGAAAGAGTGACTCATTTAGAAATTCAGGTTATTGCAGTTAATACTAGATTAACCGGATCTTCCTCCTTAATAAGTTAAAGGAACAACAGCTCTGTTAGAACAAATATAAAGTCTTATCTTTGGAAGAAGAAAATGCAGAAACAAAGGACAAAAGAATAATGACGTTTCTAATGTGAATATCATGTAGTGATCTCATAAAGAAGACAACCTAAGCACATGTACATGGCCCGTGGATGCAGACTGAGCAAAGTGAAAGTCTGGGAGCCCCTGTTTCGCATTTGAGGGAGTGAGAACAGCCAGGGGAACATTGCTAGAGTCCTCCTGAGTTAGGTCACCCACCCCAAAGGTAGCTACAAAGTTAGAAGAACTGGTTAGTATTCTTTAACCAAACTCTTTAAGGGGAACACTGAAGTGGCTACCCTAGGGAAGTGCTGCAGTGTAGACCCTTGTGAGGCGTCAGGTCCCCTGGTGAGGAGCCCAGGGGCCACTCTTGGGGGAAGCAGGATGGTGTCTCCTGCAGGGCTTGCAGAGACGTACCACACACAGGCATGCCTTGCAGGCGACAGCAAGGAAGGGCATGGGTGGTGCCTGGTACAGGCCCGCAGTGAGCCATTCTAGGAGCCAGTGAAGAGGACTGGAGGGGTGCTGATGTTCTGAAAGACAGACTAGGCCACCCCCTCCTTTCTGTCTTTCCTCCTTGGGGCATTCCATGGAAAAGGGCTCCGCTGGGAAATGGAAACTTAGGGAGCAAACTTTATGCAAACCAGAGTGGAAACACCTTTCCCTAGAAAGTTATCAGTGATGAGAGATATAGGAGGTGGTTTTTAACTGGGGACTTGTGGGCTTGGCAGGAAACAGCGTGGTGGCCTACACCCTCTTGGAATGAGTGAGCAATTCTAGGGAGACTGTGTGGGAGGACTTCGGGGTCTGGAGAGGGCATGAAATGATGTGATGGCCGGATCCAGTGAATTAATAACATCACTGGATTGAATTATCAGATACTGGGGAATTGGCTGGAGGTTGTGATTGGTGTATGGTTTGACAGGAACATTCTGAGGTCACTTTTGCCATCTTCCTGATATATCTCAACCCTGGCAGTACTGGCGCTTGGAAAAACTCAAGGGATTTATGGATTTTGAACTAGGCTTTCCTGTGTGCTTCTCAGGGAAGTAATGATGCCGTTTGTATACTACTGCACAGCCTCTCAGCCTGGATTCTGATGTCATTCCTGGCTGGAGCAAGTAGTGCTGTATGTGCTTTGACTCATTTGTTGCTGACAGTGTCTTACCCAAGTGTGGACTGCTTTATAAAGTTTCTCTACTTCATTGGTTCGAGATGACGGTGGCACTTTCTCTGTGTGTGTGAATGAAAAACCTCCCAGATGGAGAAGTTGCATTCACTGAATGCTATGAAGAAAGCTGCCTGCAGAACAGTGTATGCTCAGTCCACGCCCTGAGTGAGAAATGCACCTCTCTTATATTAAGCCATGAGATTTGCGTGAGGGTTTGTGTATACACGCTGGATATTTGTGTCACAGCAATCAGAGAAAAGTAGCTAAGAAAATGGTAATGGTAGGTGCATCTAGCTTCAGAAGCAACAGGACTAGCAGTATTGGACACAATGCACAGTAAGTACTAGTGGTGAACAGCAGGTCCTTTGCCAGTGTGCTACTGCCAATTTTGGACAATGCTTTCGGTTATGTAGACTCCAAGTCAGACTCTGATCCTCTTGCAGATTCTGTGACCAACTTAAGCATTTGTTATTGTCTTGATTATTTTCTTCTTGTTGCTGAGACAAAGCACCTGATGCCCAAAATTAAGGAAGGAATGGTTTGTTTAGCTCAGCCGACTGCGAAACAGGGTGGCATGGAAGGCAAGCAACTGTTCATGGTTGTGGAAGACAGCAAAAGCAACAAGAGCAAAAAGGGAAGAGTGAGCTTCTTTTCCTCCCTTATATTGCACGCAGGCTACTTGTTCTAGGGCAGGTATAGTACTGACTGCTATAATCCCAGCACTGGGCTCTGAATCAGTCATAAACTCTAGGTTCAGCCACCTCCAAAGTCTGTCCTCCACGATCACATGAGGCTTTGGGGGTCATCTAGACATCTAGACACAAACCATAAGTTATATTAATTAACATCTGGGTTAACTAGCTAAACTGCACTTAGCACACAGGTTCTGCCTCTAACACACTAAGTCCCCACAGACAAACAATAATGGGCTTTTTTTCTCTCATGTGATAGCACAGTGTTGATGCGGCAGTATCACAGTGCTGGCAATCTGACCTGGCTGCACCAGGCTCGCTAGGGTCTGATCTGGCGGCACTGTGACCATAAAGAAGCCTGAGAAACAGACCTTGTGAGGTATTTCCCCAAACACAGGAAAGGTGTCCAAAAGTACTGGCCAGCCAGGAAACACAGTTAATGTCCACTTGATTAACTTTTTCATGTCAGTTGGTTTTCTGGAAACACTGTCTGGATCCAGACACTTGATGGAGAAAGTAGGAATTCTCTGTGTGTGTGTGTGTGTGTGTGTGTGTGTGTGTGACAAGCAGGACTTGTCTTTCCAGTTCCAAACACACATTTTAACTCTAACTTTTTTTGCCAGGCTTTAAGCCAGATAATGTTGTTACACTGGCCCTTAGCTGTTTGTACACCAACTTCCCACCATTTTACAGATGTGCAAACTGAGATTCAGAAAGTTAAAATGAATTATGATCAGGGAACTTGAAGATGATGGAACCAGGATTCTAACCCACATTTCCTGACTTCAAGTCTTTCCCTATGACACCATTACATTGCATGGGAAACCTTGGCATTTTCTAACTCTTGAAAAGGTTTTATGTGTATTTTTTGCAGGGCTGGGAATTAAACCCAGGGCCTTGTGCATGCCAAGCAAGTGTTCAACCATAGGAAAGGTTTTAATAAGTTGTGAGAATGTATTAATGTGTTTATTGCTGGTAGCTGGGAACTCGTATTGGGCAAATAGGGAAATGCTTTGACTGGTGCAGCCAGCAGGTCCTGAGAGAGGGTGATGAGAGATTAAGAAAAACTATAGACACAAACTAAAAGGAAAGCTGGGCCTGAGTGGGCCCTGACCTCTCTGATGGAGAGACAGCAACAACCTACCGTGGTCTGTCTCTTATGTGCTGTGAAAAGGGGGGAATTGCTCATTGAGATTGAAAGTGCAAGGTCTTAGTGTTTGCTGAGAACACTGAAAGCAAAACATTCCCAGAGCCGTCTGTGTTGTAGTTAACAGGGAAGAACATCAAGGCCGGTCACCTGCTGGACTGGCCTTGCTCTGGCCTCATCAGCTTGCTCACGTGGATCGTCTCTGGAGCCCCATGTTCTTGTGGCTGACCTTGCTCTAGCCCTGAGTATGCAGTTGATCTCCAGCTCAGCCCCTCCCCACAGGGAAAAAATGCCTCTTTTTGTCAAGTGAGTAAGTAAACAGAGCCTCATCCTCATTAATGAGGGCTTTTAACGAAGGTATTCCAGGGTACCTTGGAATTACTAAGTACCGCCTTTTCTCAGAGCAGATGTAAAATTACCCAGCATCCCTAGAGTTGCCTAAGCAGTAACTGTGAGTTGCTGTGGTTGATGGGTGTAATTCACAAGTCAATCAAACTTTGACCCTTTGGGAGGCAAAATTATGAAGAAATATTTGAACTGGGTGCCAAGCACTTTCTCACCTTCAAATGTTTATTTAGATTTGCTTTATAATTATGAAATATAAGCATGATTAGTAAATTTTTCATGATAAAATCAGTGTATTCATTGTTTCTCGTATTGTCCTTTTGGCTCTACTAATCTTTTACTCGGAACACAGTGCTACTCAGCTCTCAAATGATTCCAAGCTTGAAATTTCCACTACTTGAAGAGCAAAGTTAAAAAAGAAAAAACTACTCAGTGTTCCCAACTTTGCTCTATGGAAAAACCTGTGAGGGCCCCGGACACAAAGGGGTGACACTGCAGTCTGAATGCTGCCGTCACCCGGACAACATATAGTGTTTGTGCCAGGGCATCAAAAATTTGTCACTGTGCTTTTCTGTGCACTTTATTTGCATAGAATATCAAACCTGTGGTACCAAGGAAAGGTAGTGATACCAGTGGTAGAGCTAAGAGGAAAACTGAGAATACGATAGAGTTCAAGAGAGAAATCACTGTGGAATTCATTAAGGTCCTGGAAAAATGGATTTATAAGGGACCTCAGAACCAATTATTTGGTTTTCCATGATTTCTTATGGGAAAATAGGTTCACTTCTTTTGAAATTTTTGGTGTTTAAACATGAATTGGGAGTGAATTGTTTGACAACTGAGGGATTGCTCTCTCTCTCTCTCTCTCTCTCTCTGTATATATATATATATATATATATATATATATTATAGTATGGTCCCTTTATTTTTTTTCATTAGTAGGAATTGAACCCAGGGTTTCAAACTTGTTAGGCAAGTATTCTGCTAATAGGCTATATCCCCAGCCTTTCATTTAATTTTAAAGAAAGATTGTGCTTATGTGTGAAGTCCAAGAGTATTCACCTTAAAGAAAGATATACTCTGCGTGTGTCATAGTTTGGGTTTGGGGTTTTTGCAAGGGGAACAGTATAATACAGGGCACATATTTCATAGGATTATTTATAATAGTCACCCAAAGAATCATATACAAGAGAGTGCAGGAAATCTGTGCACACACTAAAGACCAAAGAATCCAGCTGAGGGGCTGGATCTCACGATAATGTCCTGCATGAGTTGAGCTGAAGACCTAGAGCCCATAGCAGTGCCTCCCATGAGTTCAACTGGAGGCCAAGGGCCCATGGCAATGTTTCATGCAGGCTTGCTTCGTGGATTTATGCTGGAAGGCTCAAAGATCGGTGGTAGAATCTAGAAAGTCTGTGGCAGTGGGATGAAGGATCTGTGCTAGCAGGCTGAGGGATCTGCCCTGGAACCAGGAAGCGATGCTCAAAGTAAGAATCAGAGTTCCCTCAAAAAGTACCACAGCCATCCCCAGCAACAGTGAGGTCCCAAGCTCCTCCAGTGATCAGGACAACCGAGCTCCCATCAGGAAAGCCAACATGATAAGCTTCTCTAGGAGACTGAACAGTGCACTAGCTTCCCCTCCGGAGCCAGGAAGCAATGCTCAAATTGAGGACCAGAGCTCCCCAAAAGTGAACCAAAGCCATTCTCAGTGACAACAAGGCCCCAAGCTCCTCAGAGGATGAAAACAGCCATGAGCTCCTCCAAGGAAACCAATAGCTCTTTACAGCTTTTCTCCACTTGCAAAAGGCTCCCAACAGCTTCTACCAGCTGTCAACAGCTTTCTCTTCTTCTCCAGTTCTGTCTCTTATGCTACTGGTAACAATCCTCAGGTAGGCCTCTCACACCCAGCATCAGGCTTATTAAGTTCACGTGGGTGTTACAAGTTGTCCACCAGTTGTGAATCCACGACTGTGGAAGTATTTGTGTATGTTTGCCTATATGAGAGAGGCTTCAACATTGTGAGAAAAATAAACACACACACACATGCACGCACGCACGCACGCACCCGTGTGTGTGCATTCCCCCCCCCAATACTACATTCTATTTCTTTTAGCCCTGGTGATTTGACTGAAGCTGATCTGGAGATTCACTGCTACCTATAGGGGCTGATTCAGCCCCTTGCAAGTCTCTTGCTTGTTGCTTCACCCCAGAGCCAGCCAGTTCTAGGGTGAACCTTGCCTGGATCCTGACTTCCCAGTCATTACCACCTTTGAGATCTGAGGCCTGGAGAAAATGAGAACCCAAGAATGCATCTTATAAATGTTAGCATGACCAATTCAACCTGTGTATTTTTAACAGAGAGATCAGAAAACACTAGGTTGGGATGTATTTAAAGATCATGGCTTCTCCATTGTTCGCATGGGATGTGCATGAGACTTAGTCACCAAATCTTTCCTAACCAGGTCCAGGTCCTTCAAGTCATGGGAAGCTCTGGTGGGGATTTTGCAGCTCCCCTCACTCCCCAGTTATCTCACCTTGAAACTCTTTTAGGACTGCAGGTCACATCACTGGGTCTAGTATTTATGTCCCAGGGACCACTTGGTATAGTGCCATCGGTGCCTTTCTGTCATGCTGTTTCACAGATTATATACTATGGAGGTGATAACCCTACAGCCGCATCTCCCCTGCTCCTTGATGACCTGTCAGGGATGCATGCCGCAAGTTATTTCCTCCACTGCCAGGCCCAGAGGGACCTAACCCAACTGCCTTGGCAGGGGTCACCCCACCCACACTCTCCCCGTCCTTGCCTTGACTTGTCATCTCTTCTTGCACTGGGCTGGGCTCAGAATAGGGAATCTGTTTCCTTTCTGTTTATTGTGTTTATTTTGTTATTCTTTTTTACTATTCCTTTTTCTGGTAAAAATAAGGGTTTCCAATCCAAAAATGGGCATCTGAGATGAATACAAGCTTCTTTGATGAAGAAATAGGAACAGCAAATAAATATATGAAAAATGTTCAACATCACTCATCATTTGAAAGATGCAAATTAAAACAACACTGAGATTCCATCTCACCCCAGAAAGGATGTCTATTATCAAGAAATCAACCAATAACAAATACTGGTGGAGCTGTGGGGCAAAAGGAATCCTTCCTCACTGTTGATGAGAGTGTAGACTGGTGCAACCACTGTGGAAATCAGTGTGGAGATTCTTCAAAAAACTAGGATTGGAGGTCCCATTAGACTCAGCTATTCCCCTTTTGGATATTTTTCTAGAAGAATTAAAAACATCATACCACAGTGATCTATGTGTGCCCATGTTTATAGCAGCACAACTTGTCATAGCTAAATCTTGTAAACAACTCAAATGCCCATCAATGGAACAATGGATAAAAAAGATGTAGTCTTTTTATACAATGGAGTACTACCCTGCTATAAAGAAGAATAAACTTGAGACTCTTATAGGTAAATGGATGCAACTTGTGACCATGCTTATAAATGAAATAAACTAGATTCATAAGTATAAACATTGTATTGTCTCCCTCGTGTGAGAATCTGAAAGAGTAAATAAGAATCAAACTGCATAATATTGTAAAATGGGAAGAAAGTGTTCAAAAGGAAGGAGAAACTGGAATGGGGAAAGGGAAAAAAGAAGGAAGGGAAAAGCAATATATATATATATATATGTATAAAAGATAGTTAAAATAGTGGCACTACTAATATCTGTTAGTTCACTGAAAAGAAAGATTTGTACTAATATTGTTTGGACAGTAAAATGCCTACATTTTGTACTCTGAGTAACTAATTTAAAGAAAACAATATGCAATGAATTAACCATTGTGACTCTCCTATTATCTTGTTTTGAAATTGTTTTTCTCTTTAAAACAAAATTTAAAAAGTAAGAGCTTCCACAAGGCTGAAGGTGACTGTGTAGTAGTAGAGGTGTGGCTCCAAGAGAGTGACCTCTAGAACCCCACTGATTACAGCATCCGATGTTCAGGGCAATTAGCTGTCCCTGTGTGCAAACTACTGAGGCTTAGAGAGTGCAGAAAAGAATGAACATGGCTGGCCTAAACTGCGCTTCTTAAAAGCCAGCTCTTGATGGGTAGCTGGGAACTCACATTTCAGGAGGATTCCTACCACAAACTGAGAAGAGTGGTTTAATGTGCCTGAGCTGTTTGTACAAACAACATGGTTTATGCTGAATACCAGCTTTCCTGTTGGGAGTCTAGTATCGATATGTACCAAGCAGAGGCTGCCTACATGACCCACCCCCAGTGAAAATGCTGAACAGTGAGTCTTCTCCCTGGTGGGCATCATGTCACACTCTGGTTACACTTCATTAATGGAGAATTAAGCAAATGCTGTGTGATTTTTTCCCCCCAAGTGCTGAGAACTGAATGCTGGGCCTTCTACATGCGATGCTAAGCAAGTTCTCTACTAATGAGGTACACCTCCAGCCCTAGATCTTGTGTGATTCCAATGAGAGAGGACACTGGAAGCTGATGCCTGCTCTCTCCCAGACTTCTCACCAGGCGCTTTTGTCTTTGTTGATTGTGCTTGGAATCCTTTTGCTCTAATAAAACTTAACCATGAGTGTGTCAATATGGTGAGTCCTTTGAGTCTGCTTAGTGAGTCACTGAAATTGAAGTTGTTTTGGGGAACTTCCTACACACAGGGTAATAAAAACTCATCAACAATATTGTAGCAACCATCATATAGACCACAATTAAAATCCATCACTTCCATAGGATGTGAGCTCCATGAGGTCAAGGGCTATGTCTCTTTGACTATTATCTTTAGTCCCTGCCATAATGCCTATCATATAAATTATTATTAACTGCATTAAAAAAAAAACTGACCAGACCAGTTGGAAGGAGCACGTTCTCAGCAAGTAAATGATGTGATCCTGCATCTTATGGATTTGGGTTCACATCTGATGTTGGCAGAAAAGTGATCCAGATTGTGGGAATATATTTTAGGCTCTGCAATGATTGATACATTTTGTCAATTTGAGAAGTCTAAAAGCTTAACTAGGTAACTCAGCAGTTTTATATCCTAGGGTGTAGAGGATCTGCCCTTAATCACTCTAGAATGTTCATTGTGTCAACCTGAGAAGTGTAGAAGTTTAGCCAAGTGACTCAGCAGGGGGCCAGGGTCCTCACTTTCCAAACATGCTGAGCCTGTGCAAGAGGAGCACAGAGGTGGTGTGAGTGTACACCTGCCCTAGGGCGGGTAGCCTGCTTACAATATAAAGGAGGAAAGGAGGCTTGCTCCTCCCCTTTGGCTCTTCTTGCTTTTGTTTTCTTCTGCCACCTTAAACTGTTGCCCCTCACCCTGCCACCCTGCCTTGGAGCTAGCTCCAAGGGCTGAAACCTCCACAAACCTCCACAAACCATGACCTAAATAAACCTTTCCTTCCTTAATTTTAGGTGTCGGGAATTTTGTCTCAGTAATGATAGAATAGTAACCAAGGCAGGCTAAATACCACCTAACACTTGTGTTGCCATCTCTGGCACAAAACTCCATCATATTCATGTATTATTAAATGTGACTCATGTATTTCCCCCTTTTCTTTCTTTTTTTTTTTTTTTTGGCAGGACCAGGGGTCAAACTTAAGACCTTGCACTTGCCAGGCCGGTGCTTATTCCACTAAGCTATATCCCCAACCCAATTTCCCCCTTTTCAGAGTTGAGGTTTGTCTCCCCAGTATTCATGTCCTCCTGGAACGTCAGGATGTGACCTTATTAGGAAATTAGGTCATTGCAAATATAATTAAAGTGAGATCAAGCTGGATTAGGATGAATCTTAATCCAATGACTGGTGTCTTTATAAGAAAAGACAGAAATGAAGCCAGACAAAAGGGAGAAGATAATATGATGAGGAATTAGAGATTGGAGTGATGCAGCTGCACGACAAGGAACTCAAAGATCGCTGGCAATGCCAGAAGCTAGGAGAGGGGCATGGCGCGGATTCTGTCTCAGAGCTTCCAGAAGGAACCAGATCCCGACACCTTGATTTCAGACTCCCAGGCTCCAGAACTAGGAGAGAATTAATCTCTGTGATTTAAAGCTACTTGTTTTATGGTACTTGGTCATCACAGCCATAGAAAAAGAATACACTTTATTCATTTTGAGCCTTTTATACAATCAAAATGCTTAACTTCTTTTGACTTCAAGGAAATAAGCAGGTCTGTGGAATTTATTTATAAACATAGGCCTCCATTCTCACATGTAAGTTCCTAACTCTAAATAAGTGTGTCTAGCTGATGTATTTTACAGTTAAAAAGAAATTACCTAAACCAATGATTTTTGTACAACTATATCTCTATGGTCACTTGGGATTTAGGTTTCTTGTTTGAATTCTCCTTTAGAAGGAACAGCACAAACTGCATTCTGTAGGTCTGTAGCCATCAAAATGCTGTATAAATATTTTCTCTTTGGTGAAATCATTGAAGCCATTTATAGACTGTAGAAGGAAAACCCCACAAATGGCACAGCAATAGGTTCACAGAATAAATTCCAATTGTTAAAAAATATGCCTGAGTGTCCCTGACCAGTGCTGGGGGAAGGGAGGAAGAAATAAAGCCTATTTATTTGTATCTAGTAGCAAAGAAAATTCACTCAAATTATTTGGTTCATCATCAAAACTGGTTGATCAACAATATTCCGTGAGCACTTAGCCAGAGCTATGACATGATAATGATCATCACTGTCATGGTGAGATCAGTATTGATTCTTCCTTCCTATCAAACTTTCTTCATCTAACTCAGGATAGACGGCATTAAAACTCCTTACCTTAGAGAAGAGTGCTTAGAGTAGCAAAGAAAAGGGAAGCAAAAGGAGTCCGTCTTACCTTTTGAATTTCAAAATAGACTTTTGTTTAAAAATATAGGTTTTATTATTAGTTGTGTGAGACCAAAAGAATAGGAAGCACTTGCTCTCTGAAAAGCTAAATTTTTTAGACAGTTTCAGACCCAAGAGGAAGGAGCTCCCTATGCCATGCAGGCCCCTGTGGGAAGCATCAAGGACTTCACGAGGCAGAGAGAGCAGAGGGAATGCTGGGAAGGAATGGAAAGGCAGGGTGAGCAGCTTTGGGATTGGATGATTTGTATGGTTTTATGGGAGCGCCTGGGGCTGTGGGGCTTTCCTGATTGGGTACTGGCCCCAGGCTTATTGGTGCTGGGGAATAGTGATCCTGAGCATGGACAGAGAAAGTAGTGGGAGGTGAGGGCTTCGTATTGGTTGGCTTGCGTAGGACAGGTACACTCTTAGGCTAATCATCTTCTGTCTCCAGGAATTTACCATCTCTAGAAGGGGGCAGTGTCTCCAAGACCATAGATGTTGAAACAGCAGAATTACAGAAAATTAAATGGCATATGAATATAACTTCAGATTTTTTAAATTATGGGAATTTTCACTAGTACAATGAACTCTCATTTACCTGCCTTCCAGCTTCAATACTTATAAACAAATTCTGTTTATTCTACCCCCTACCTTCTTTTCATCTTCCTCATCACTAGACTGTGTGACACCAATCCCAGATGTCACATCATTTCATCCATAACTTTCTCGCTATCTTCTAAAAACAAAGGACTTTAAAATACACACACACAGAGGCATTATTATTGCACATTAAAATTCATGATTTTGTTTTTTTACTATCATCAAACATCCAGGCAAAACTCAGGTTTTCTCCATTGCCTCATATTTTTCAAGGTTGTTCAAGTCAAGGTGCAAATAAGGTCCCTGTATATCTGACTGATAGATCACTACATTCTGTTAATCCTAAATTCTCTTCCTTAGGGCTGCTACAGTAGTAATATACAGAAAAGATGAGTCTGATTTCAGCTTATGAATTTCACCATATACTTTCCCTTTCTCCCATTTTAGTTTTGATGCATAAAATTTGAATGTATCTATGCAGCCATGTCATGTTTTAATACACATATATATATCATGTAAGGTTCAGATTGAGAAACATATGCCTATCACCTCATTTATTGTTTCTGTATGGTGAAAAATTAAAAATATTTTCTTCAAGCTTTTTTGCCATCATAAACTTTTAAATATCACAGCAGAGACAGTAATTGAGAGAAGAGGTTTTGAGTCTTGGGTTTCACGATGTTCTTTTTCCAGGGTTCAGACTGTAATGTTCACGCCATGCACACCAGATTTGGAGAGATGCCTGTCGAGCCATCTCCGTGTCTCTGAAGAACTGAAACCATCTTGGAGCTGGGAGAAGGGTCAGAGCCATTCAGAGTCAGACAGTGGCCCTCTGAGCAGAGCGTCCAGGGGGCCCCACTCCTTGTTGCCAAGACTGTCAGCGAAGGGTGTGGAAACAATCTGTAAGTGTGCCTGGGAATCAGAGGTGTGGGGGTAAATAAAGACCAAGTGAATGAGAAAAGGCAAAGTCTATGTCTTTAGAAGTTGCCAAAACAAGAAAGTCAGCCCCCAGCACTTGTCTTTCAGCAGTGGCTCAGTGTTGGCATCCTGGGGACAAGCACTGCAGCTCCCCTGTGGATGGGCAGCTCACGGGGACCTGTAAACTCCCTATCAGTAAAGCAGTAAAGACACGAAGTTGAAGGAAAGGAAGCCTTTATTGAAAAGGAGGGTAAAGGGGAATACAGATAGCAACCTGGACAAGAATTGGGGTAGGAGGCCCCAGAAAGACAGGGGACCCCTTGTTCCTGGCTGATTTTATAGGGGGTCAAGGCCCTTGGCCCCTGCCTGGAATCTGCCCTAACTTGATTGGCTTCTGTGTCGTCTCTTCTGGTGATCTTCCAGCTTCTCTCTGTCTGTGCTCTGCCTGTCAGCTCCCTCCCTCTGGTAGGTCCCTAATGCCACCTGTGCTATCTTCTATCTTTTTTTAAATCTTTTTTTTTTTTCTTTTTCTTTTTCTACCCTGTCCTTGAAATTACTCTCAGGGAAATTTCTCCAGTAAGTTTTAACCTCTTTTAGTCAGGATTAGTCAGAAAACCTAAAGAGGCCCCTGTTCTGTTTTCTGGTGTAGAGACCCCTTTCCCTACAAAAGGCAGGCAGTAGGTGAGAGGCTTCCTAGTGGGAAGAAGCCACTGTGCAGATGTAGCTGGGAGGGGCGCCTGCTCCTGGTCCTGGTCCTGGTCCTGGTCCTGGTCCTGGTCCTGGTCCTGCTCCTGCTCCTGCTCCTGCTGCTGCTTCTGTGGGTATCCTGTGTGTTGATTGGGGGTGTGTTTCATTTTCTCTAGTTGGCTACTGAGCTGGAAGCAGAGACAAAATCAGGACAGCTGTCAGTAATTCATCAAGTCCTAGCTCTTTGGGGCGGATTGTTAAGAGGGATTACTGTTTGGCTTCCTGGATACTAGACCGACAATGTGACTTATAGCAGGCTGGGTGCCTGGGCTGCCTATTGTACATGAAGGGCAGTTTTCTGTGCCGGCTGTGGCAGGCTTTGGACCAGAGTTCTGTTTTCATATATGGTCCAGCCATTGTCTCTCTGTCTATTTAGTCCCTGCGAGGACAGAAAGGATGCCTGGCCTCGTGCTTTCCAGGGATCTTGCTGAGTTCTCCCCTGCCGATCAGCTGTGACAGGAACAGAAAGCAACTTAGGAAAAAACTCAAGAAAGCTTTTTGAGTGAGTGGCATGGGAAAATAGCCCAAGTTCCCGGTGTCCTCCCAGAGCCAGCAAGAGCCAGAGAGGGTCACTATCCTCAGAGGTCATGTCCTCAGAACAAAGGTAACTATGGTTCAATGACAACATTTTTTACTCAGCTTTCGATCTTTGTGCCCTAAGGTTTAAAAAAAATTTTATCTTTACTATTACAAATACTGCATCATTTCAACCTCACAGTAAGGCTGTGCATTGACTGTATTTTCTGGCATTTGAGACGTTGATCCCGGAAAGACTGCTGCTCCCAGGGGTAGCTACTTTCTAGATGGCAACCTGCACACATGCTACCATGCACTCAAAGATCTCCAGATCAATACTTAACACAGTGTAAATCATTTTACACAGTTATGTTTAGGAATAATTACACAAAGCCTTGTATGTGTCCAGTACAGGTGTAATGTTTTCAATTATTTGCTATCTGAGGTTGTTTGAATCCATACATGCAGAACTCAGGAATATGGGTGCTGACTATAGCAGGGATTAGTAATGTTTTACTTCCCATTCTTTAAGGTAAAAGTGAATGTTTATTTGAGTTCTAGAATTTTCTTCCAAGTTTGGAGACTACTAGTTTATTGTGATCTTTCTAGACCAAATCAATGGGTCTCTGACTTGAAAGAAAGGGTGCATTTTAAGAGAGAATGAAAGAGATGGGCTATAGTTGGTTATTACAAGAGCCGTCACAATTAAGGATAAGGAACTCTCCCTCAGTTTGGCGTGAAAAAATTGTGACCATTGATTTGAAAGAGACACTGAAGAACAGCGTGAGCCAGTAGCATAACCAGGCAGATGAACCCCAGATCAGAGAAATTCCCCATTGAAAAGCAATGCCTTCCCATAACAACTTGCAAAACAGGTAACTTAGGCTGACCCATATTTGTGTATCACCTTATCAATAACCAAGCCATGTTCTTTCTGATGAAATAAAACATTCATTGCATGAATAAACTTTGAAACTTCAAATCTAAAATCAACAACATAAAGACAATAGTCTGCCTATGCAGTACTGGTTTTTGATATGATTTGGCATTAAGCATGTCAATAATTTCTTCAAGTTTTATTGGTGTCCACCATTTAAGGTTCTATGCCGTGAGGTGCCAGCTCTGTTCTCTGTTCTGTTCTATTGTTTCAGAGAACAGGTTCATGAAATAGTTTTGATTTGTCTTTATGTAGCCCTGCGGACTGGAGTGTGCCTCACAGTCACTGGACAGCTCATTCAAACAGACTGTAGCACCGCTTTCCCTTCTGATCCAACAGGCTGTGGGAAGAACTTGGATTTTTTTTCATGGTGATAGCATTAGGGATGGATAGTATTAGGGCTTTTGCACTGAGCAACATCCCCAGCTGCCTCGTTTCTCTCTCTCTGTGTGTGTGTGTTTGTGAATGTATGTATGTATGTATGTATGTATGTATTTAAGGATAGGATCTTGCTCAGTTTCTCTGACTGGGCTTGAATTTGCAATCCTCCTGCCTCGGCCTCTTACAGTGCTAGGATTATAGGCATGCCGAATCACATGCTAAGAACTTGAAGTTACAGCTGCCACTGCTGCTGTGTGGGGAACATAATTAGACACCCACTGCTCCAAAACGCTTGTCTGTTTCCTTATTTGTAAATGATGTTTGGTACCTGTTTACATAAAACTGAAGCAACTGGGGGATCCTAAGTGCATGTGCTTTCATACTCTTTTCTAAAATATTACTTCTGATGGATTTTACATACAATAGTAATTATATGGGTGATAACTGTGACAAGTTGCAAGATGTTACCTTTTGTATTGTGCTAAATTTCTCAGAATGGATTTTTCATGCATTTTTGCTGGGATAAGAAAAATATATATATATATATTGAAATCAGCAACTAAATCTAGTGTATGTTTTAGGAAGTTACGGATAATGCTACCTTTAATCCATATTTCTGTACTGTCAGATTGTTAAAAGAGGGCTTGCAGTTGTTCCCCGTTTGTTTAAAAACTGATATTTTATGCCCCATTTCTGCATTGTCAGTGTTGCTTCCTTAATGGTTATTTTAAAATTCATTTCTTACTCTAAAAACTTGATTATATAATGTTTCTAGGTAGCATAAACTTTACTGAGCATTATTTTTCTTGGTAAATTCTTTTTCTTAGTGCTATTGCATTAGTGCTCAGTAAGATTGCTACATTAACATTATGAATAATTTAAAAATCAAACAGTTAAATGATATCATTAATCTAAACAGCTCAAGAATACCTCATATGTTTTATTAATTAAAAAAAGACTTTTCACAGTGTCTTTATTAGCCTGGAAAATTCAGTTTTATAGCATCTGTAAATATAAATAGGTCACAAATTTGTCCAGAATTTAATTTCTTTAATATAGTGTCTGAATTACTTGAAATAGAACTTGAGAGGAATCTCAAGAATTAACACAGCAGGTGGAAAACACATGGTAATCTCCCAACCTAAGTATTGTAGGGATAATATTCCAAGACCCCAGGGAATGGCTGGAGCCACAGGTAGTGCCAAGTTATATAACAAGCTTTGCAATGTCATGACATTCAATCTGATAACAAAGATGGCTACTGAGTGATAACAGGTGGGTAGTCTATATATTGTGGACACATTGGAAGAAAAGGTGATTCATATTTTGGGGAGGGTTAAGTGACAGTAAGCAGGACAGATGGGCAGTGCAGTTAGAAAGCAATGTATGAAGCTATGCAGCAGTTAGAAATGTATGAATTGTTTATTTCTGGAACTTTTTGAACCACAGATTCTTGGACCGCCATTGACCGCAGGTAACTGAAACCACAGAAAATGGAACCTTGAATAAGAGGGAACTGCTGAGTGTGCATTTTAAAAATGTAAAAAGAATTAGACAGTTCTGGGACTTGCTTACTATCTTGTTATTAAAGAGATAGAGTTTGTGAACCAGGTAGTATTAGCTGTCATTCTCTGAGGCCTGCTTCAGTGTGTGAATATACTTCGTCTATTGTGTATATTCTATCATAGCCCTGGGTATATCATTACAATGAAAATGGATAGAATCCCTCAAATTAATATAATTCTACCAGATGGACCATCCTCTATTACAACCAAATTACAAGATAGTTCTGGGTGTGGTGGCACATGCCCAGCACTCGGGAGGCTGAGGCAGGAGGATTGTTGCGATTTCGAGACCAGCCTGGGCTACAAAATGAGCTCAAGGCCAGCCTGAACTGCATAGCAAGATACTGTCTCAACAACAACAACAAAAATGGAGAGATGGTGCTTTGATATCAGTTTGTTTCCTTTTACTTTTTCTTTTTTTCTTTTTTGGTACCGGGAATTGAACTCATGACCTCATGCTTGCCAGGCAGGCACTGTGTCGCTGAACTATATCCTCTGCCACTAAGTAATTTTTTTTGTTTTTGGAGACAGGGTCTTGCTATGCAGTTCAGGCTGGCCTTGAGCTCACTTTGTAGCCCAGGCTGGTCTCGAACTTGCAATGATCCTCCTGCCTCAGCCTACCCATTGCTGGGATTACAGGCGTGCGCCACCACGCCCGGCTAGTAATTTTTTTTTTAAAGTAAGATAATACTGATTTTGTTACTTTGTAATTATAGCAAGGACAGATCTTCAGGTCAGGACATTCTGTCCTAATTTGTTATTTTTCATTGTTGTGTGTTTTAATATCATTCTTATAGTCAATGAACTTCTGGACAACTTCAGAATTATTTTTATTGCTTTCCTATTTTTTTTTTGTCTTGAAACGTTTTGTTTTTGCTCTCATTTAACCCATCTTGTTATACTTCCCTACAGGGAGCCTGAGTAGAAAAAGTGAAGGATGGAGAAGTAATCAGAGCTAAATCATTCTGATTGATCAAGTAAGTTGAGGACTGGAAAATGACCATTGCACGTAGCAGCATGAAGTCAATGGCGGGGTAACCGAGCTCTTCTGGTGGAATGGCAGATGATAGCTGGCTTGGAGCTGCTTCTCAAATAATGCAAAGAGCTGCAGACACCAAGTATGATAACATCTTTAAAGGATTATTGTAAAAAGGCTGCAGAGAAATAAACGAAATGGGAGCTAGTGGACTAACTAGGATGGAGAGAAGCTTTAAAAAGTTATATTTCATGTGAATAGTTAGAGCATGCTGTGTGTTCGGAGGAATGATCTTCTAGGTACGAAAGTGACGATGACAGAGGCAGGAAGCATCCTCTGAGGAGCGTAGAGCAGCGCCCAGTGTGCAGGGGGAAGGACGCCTTGCAGCCCCTTTGCACAAGAGAGGCACCTACTGCCCCAGACTGGCTGGTGTTTGTGATGCGAGCAGGAGGGTGCTCTCGGATGCTTCTGTTTTCGCAGTGAAGTGGCAAACAAGTCCCACTGGGTGGCGTCCTCATTAACTCTGCTTTACACAGCAATCAGATGAGAAGCAGAGGAGGTTAGAATCCCCCACAGTGATAATTGTTTTATTGGGAAAAAGAAGATTAGGAGCCGGAAGTTACTGAAGAGCAACTTTTCCACAGCCACTTTTCCTGGAGGCATTTCAACGTACTGTAAAGGTAGTGTTTTTATTATAAGTAGGGAGCTGTTCAACCCAAATGCCCACTGATCAAATTCACTTCTCAGTTATATCTTGTTTTTGCTTTTTTTCTTAAAAATGCCTTTTCCCTGTATTATCACCATTACTCTATCCTTAAGAACATTCCTTGCACCGGGTGTAGTGGTGCATGCCTGTGATCCCAGCTACAAAAGGCTGAGGAAGGAGGACTGCAAGTTGGAGCCTGTCTTGAGATCCTAGGTTCAATCCCCAATACTGGAAAAAACAGAAAATTCTTCTATGTGTTGTATCCGGAAAATCTCACAAAGTCCATGTGTTGAAGGCTTGGCCTCCAATCTGGTTCTAGCGGGAGGTAGAGGAATCTTTAGTGGGAGGAAGTTAGATCATCGGGGGCATGGCCTTGAAGGGGATACACCCGAACCCCTTCCTCTTTCTCCCTCATTGCTTCCTGGCTGCTGAAGAGAAGTTCTCCTTCACCACATGCTCCTCCACTATGAATTCCTGCCATGATGTACTGTGCCACCACAGGCCTGAAGCCATGGGCTATGTGACCATGAACTGACAACCTTGAAGCCAAAGGCCAAGATAAACCTCTGCTTCTTTAACTTGAAATATCTCATACATTTCACGACTGAACTCTCACACACTCTCCCTGCACATACTTTACCTTTTTTCACATTCCTCACTTAATGTTATGAGAAAGAAAACATACTTATAAATAAAATCATTGGATTGTACACTCCATGGTATTTAAAAAAGTAAATGTGTTGGTGTCTTACTATTATATTATACAAAGAGGTAGAGAATTTTATTCACCAGGACATTCTTTGTTTGTTGGTGCAGGATATCAAAACCTTGTGCATGCTAAGTGCATGTTCTACCACTGAGCTGCACGCCAAGCCACCACCAAGAAATTCATAGGGGACAAGGATTTTGTCTTAAAGAACTCCATGAGGTGCAGTACTTGACAAAGTGGAGGGGAGTTTTAGACAAGGGGAGAAGGAAGGAGAAAAGTGTTTGGTAGAGTTTCAAGGGGTGAACTGAAAGTTAGAAGAAGCTGAGGATCACAAGAGCTGCTAAAGAACTAGAAAGAAGCAAGAGGAGGTAATAATAGAACCCTTGATCAGTCTGGGAGATTAAAGCATAATATCAGGAATTTCTTTCTTTCTTTCTTTCTTTCTTTCTTTCTTTCTTTCTTTCTTTCTTTCTTTCTTTCTTTCTTTCTTCCTTCCTTCCTTCCTTCCTTCCTTCCTTCCTTCCTTCCTTCCTTCCTTCCTTTCTTTTTCTAGATAGGGCTTTGCCATGCAGTTCAGGCTGGCCTTGAACTCATTGTGTAGCCCAGGCCAGCTTTGAACTGGCAGCAATCCTCAGCTTCAATCTCCCAAGTGCTGGGATTACAGGTGTGCACCACTACACTGGCCT